>PVKS010013879.1:0-42739 GCA_004027875.1 Aplodontia rufa | reverse complement strand
AGGAATTGAATTCTATTCCCTTCATAAACAAACTGAAAGGCAGAATTCTATTGTCTTCTGACTTCCAATATTACTTTTTTTTCAAAGCTTTTTTGTTTGTTTGTTTTTGAAAGAGAGAGAGGGAAAGTGAGAGAAGAAGAGAGAAGCAATTTTTTAATTTAGTTTTTCATGTGATTTTCATTCCTCTGACACTTTGTTGTGTATGTGGTGCTGGGGTTTGAACTTGCATACTCACACATGTGAGGCAAGCACCGCAACCGCTGAGCCACCACTCCAGCCCCCAATATTACTTTTTGAGAAGTCTTTAGTCATCCTAATTACTGACCATTTGTATACAACCTTGTTGCAGCAGCTAAAGTACATTACACACACACACACACACACACACACACACCATGCACACACAAACACGCATGAGCATTTTAAGCACCAAAAAGAAAATAATTAAGTAAGACAAACTCAGACTAAAGGATAATTAATTATTTCTGTCACTGTGGGAAATGAGAGGACCTAAAAAAGAAAAGATTTATTTTGGTTCACAGTTTTGGAGGTTTTAGTCCATGGTCTTCTTGGCACCATTTTTTGGGGGGCTGGTGGCAAGGCCCATCACAGTGAAAATGCATGGCAGAGGAAACTTCTCAACTCATGGCAACCAGGAAGGGGAGACAGAGATGGGGGCGGGGAGAGGAAGGAAGGAAGAAAAAAGGAAGGGAGGGGAGGGCTAGGGTTCCAATATTCCCTTCTAGGCTACTCCTCCAGTGACCTAACTTCCGCTAGGACCCACATCTTACAGGTCCCACCTTCCAGTAGTGCCACAGGCTGGTGTCCAAGCCTTCAATACATGGTCTTCCAGGGATATTTAAGATCCAAACCAGGCCAGGCAGGGTGATGAATGTCTATAATTCCAGCCACTTGGGAGGCTGAGGCTCTATGAAGGCAAGTTCAACTCCAGCCTGGGCAACTTAACAAGATCCTGTCTCTAAATAAAAAAGGCAGGGGATGTGGCTCAGAAGTAGAACTCTCCTGAGTTGAAGCCCCAGTATTTCACACTACACACACACACACACCACACTCTCACACACACACAAGATCCAAACTGTAACATCCCCAGTAATTATCATCTGCAGATGGATGTTTGAAGGCTCCACTAAGCATTTTGTCTTTCATTTCTTTTTCCAGAAGACAAAGAAAAGCCCTTGATTTTGTGTGTTTTTCCCAACCACACTATGTCTGGAAACATTCCTTGGGGTCCACACTGGTCAATAGTAGAATGTGCTCTACAGATAGGGGCTCCAGGGCTGTTAGTCATTGTGAGAATACTTCGATAAATCTCTTCTATGTAAAGAAAGGCTCAGCAGCTAGCTGGCAAGACCAAGTGGGTTTGGCAGCCTTCCGAAGCCTCAGTGTGAAAGGCGAGGATGTCTCCACACCCTCTAATCCTAGCAATAGGGTCTCCACTTTTTAAGATTCCTGAACAGTGTTACAGGTAACCCTCCAGGGGCTTAAACTTAACGCCCAGACAGGTAAGTAGGAACTGGTAGGTAATCTCTTCACGTGTCCTGTTGCGTCTCCCTGGCTGGTGGAGAACAGTTCTCCCTAATCCCCATGAGACAGATCTCTTCTTGCTCCTGTTGGGAACCAGGAGGCAAGAAGTAAGAAATGGCCCCAGGCCTGAAACCAAATCGCTTTCATTTTTCAGAAATGAACTCTACAATATAGAAAGGGAACTGCATTCAGAAAGAAAGAAAGAAAAAAAACCAGAATAATCCTTGCACAATTAGGGCCTTTGACATGATACTGAGTACAGGCAGATGGAGGCCGACTTCTAAGTCACATGGAGGTGGGAGGATGCCTGTACCTGAAACAAGGCAGGGGGATTTGT
The DNA here is from genome assembly GCA_004027875.1 of Aplodontia rufa. Taxonomy (NCBI): domain Eukaryota; kingdom Metazoa; phylum Chordata; class Mammalia; order Rodentia; family Aplodontiidae; genus Aplodontia; species Aplodontia rufa. The sequence goes on along the minus strand of PVKS010013879.1, from coordinate 40,857 downwards.
CTCCCTACACACTTAGGTGGCATTGCTAGGGAAGACAGGTGCTGCTCTGTCTCTCAGGATCCAAATGTTTGTGACTCTTCCTCCTCAGTCCTAGTCCCCAACTTCTTCCTGTTTCTTCAAGAATCAAGGGCTCTTAATTCACAGTCACATGCAAACCTCTTGAATGGCCCAAGAATAAGTCAGCAGCCACTCTGGAAATAGAGTGGTCATTGCCTGGATTCACAGCTCTGAACTCCCGTGGAGTGGAGGAGGGAGGTTAGCAGCCTGGGAAAGTCTCCCACCCTTTCCCGATTCTGGGGTCCATAGTTTCATTTGATTGGATTAGGGAGGCTGCAGAGCTCTGGAATGAGAAGGGGTCTTTGTGACATCCCATTGGAGACAGAAGGCTTAGCAAGGCTGAGGGCCTTGCCCAGGGCCACCCAGCAGGGCAGTGCGAGAGTGGCTAACAGCCGTAGCCATAACTGGGTGCTCTGTGTATGCTAAGCTGGAGTGAGACAGTGGATCCATCATCCATGAACTGAACTAATTGTTACGTCAACTCTACGAGAGGGGCACCTTAATTTCTTCTGTTTTAGAGCTAAGCAAACGGAGGCTCAGATTGGTGAAGTAATTTGCCAAAACCAAGGGGCTAGAAAAGGCAGAAGCAGGAATCGAATCCAGTCCTATCTGGCCCCAAGCCTGCACTTGAGTGAGAAACCAAATAGGACAGTACTTTGGATGGAAATTGGAATACAGTTGTCTCCCTTACCCATGTTTTTGCTTTCTACAGTTTCATTTACCCATGTCAACCATGGTCTGAAAATATTAAATGAAAAATTCCAGAAATAAATAATTCCTAAGTTTTAAATTGCATGCTGTTCTGAGTAGAGTGAGGAATTCTCACACCGTCCTGCTCCATCTGGATGCAGATCACCCTTCATCCAGCGTGTCCATATAGTATATACTACCCACCCATTTCTCACTTAGTGTGTGTCTTAGTTATTAGATTAGCTATCGCACTACCCCGGCACTTGTGTTCAAGTGACCTTTGCTTTACTTAATGATGACCCCAAAGCAGAGTACTGATACCGGCAATTTGGATATGCCCAAGAGAAGCTGTAACAGACTTCCTTTAAGTGAAAAAGTCAAAATTCTCAATAAGAAAGGAAAAAGAAACATTGTTTGCTCAGATTGCTAAGATTAGTGATACAATAAGATACTTTTGAGAGGGCAACACCATTCAATAACTGTTTTTACAGGATATTGTTAGACTTTTTCCATTTTATTATTGGTTATCCTTGTTAATCTCCTATTGTGCCTAATTAATAAATTAAACTCTGTCATAGGTGTGTATGCATAGGGAAAAAAAAAGCAATGTGTAAGTAAGCTCAGTTCTATCTGCAGGTCTAGGTGTCCATGGGGGTCTTGGAATGCATCCCCCATGGTTAAGGAGAGACTAGTATGCTCCATTGCTCTCTATTCTGGTGTTCCTATGTCACTTGGCACTAATTTGAGGAAGAATGTGGGAGGGGTGATGGCTTGGAAGTCAGGAGGTCCTGGATCCCCTCCTGACTTGCCCTGTGACTTAGGACAAGCATCTTCCCGCCCTCCTTTGAGCCTCAGTTCCCTGCTCTTGGACCACAAAGCAGCGATGAACACATGTTGTGGCCATGCTTCCATGCAGTCCTCAGTGGCAAAAGGAAGAAAGGCCACCCGAGAGTCTGGGCTGTGGCTCAGAGGCTGGCTCCCAGGAGGCCGGGAGGCTTGTAGCCCACCAGCGGGGCCAACACAAAGCCTCCTGGCTTTTGTTTGACTTGGCTTCTCGCACCTTGTTTAGTCTGCAGAGCAGGGAGCTTATCCTGCTGCCTTTGTCACAGGCCATTAGTACACACATAATCCCCGGGGTTTACAGCTGGCTGCTTTCTCTAGGAATTCAAGGAGGACCACAGAGGAGGTGCAGCTCTTAGGAGCCGCCAAGCAGCCTCAGCTGAAACCCATGGAACTGTGCATCCCTTGTCTGCAATTTTGACTGTGCGACCTTGGGCCAGTCCGTATTCTTCTAGGACTCGGTCCACACATCTGTGCACAGAGAGAACTGGCTGAGATGAGCTGGAAGGGTCTGGAACTCCACGAGCTCCTCCTTCCGCCCCCATCAAGGCCTCCCTTGCCCTCCCAATCCTGACGCAATTTGTACATCGTTGGCTGGGTTTCCACAGAACCCATCCCTGCCCTGAGCCTGGGGCCAGTCTCTCTCTCAATCCCTCTCTCTCTCAATCCCTCTCGCCTTCAACCTCCTGCTTATAAATTGGGGCCAATGATACCTGAACACTCACCCTGCCACTACAGGATTTACTAATCAGTGGTTGTTAGGGGAAGGAGGACACGGGGCTCTGCTCCCATTTAAGATGATTCCCTGCTGCTGTCTACACAATCTCAGAGTGTTAGTCAGAAAGCCTTCCAGCACCCCTGTTACACAGATGGAGAAACTGAGGCTAAGGAGCAGGAAGGAGAAACTTAAGACTGTGCAACTGTCTTGCAGAATGGGGGCCAGATGTCAGGGCTCCGGTCTTGCATCCAGCTCCTCCACCTTGCCCTGAGTTGGCTGTTCAGGACTGTGGAGTTGGTCCTTGTGCAACCATGGAAAATGTATGGAGTCTCCTTTCTCCAGGGCCTGGCACACAGGAGATCTGCTGCTTCAAGGAAAATTTGGCTTTAGCCAGGCCAGGATGCCAGGATGTCACCCTGCTTCCTGCTTCCTGCATTTGTTTACCTGTAAATAGGGATAATGTCCTTCCTCAAAGGTTGCTGTGAGGATGGCCCAACCCAGGCATTTGGAAAACTGTGGGCATTATGCGGCTATCACATTGGCTTTGTTAGTTGTTTTTGTTTGTTTTGTCTTGCTGCTGGGGGTCAAACCCAGGGCCTCCCACATGATTGGCAAGTGCTCTACCTGAGCCACACCCCTACCTTTTGTGAAACTGAGCTGCCCAGCTGGCAGAAGCTCTCTGTGGTGCAGGAGCAGACCTCTCCCTTGGGCTCCTGCAGAGGACACCCTGGCTAGGAGCTTCCACTCCCACACCTCCCTTCAAACTCACCCCAGCCAGCGAAGGAGGGGTCACAGCCTTGTGCCCCATCCTGTGAACTCAGCAGGACTCTGCTGGGGGGCCCCAGGGCGTAGGGAATCACTGGGCCTGACCAGGTTCTGTGTGGAAGGGCAAGGCCTCAGCCCTGGCTGTGGTCTCCCGTACAATATTGATGATGATTCTGGCATGGGCTCCCGTCGATGAGCGCCAAATGCCAAGGGCTGTGCCCAGCGCTAAGCTCTTGTCTCCCAGGGCAACCCTTGTGCTCCGTGGGCCGCACTGACAGCTCAGCTTGCCACAGGAAGAGCTGCAGCAAAGGGAGGCTCAGATCTGTGTTGCCCAAGGTCACAGTTGGTAAAGGACTGCAGTTCGAACCCAAGTCTCTTGCCCTGAAGGTCCAGGCACATAGCCAGATTCTATGCACCTCCTCTACCGCTCCCTGGGGCCTGATGTTTTCGAAGGATTAGAGTGTCCCAGCAGCTTAAATTAGATGATTCCTTTGTGAGATAAGACGTGGCACTGGAAGAAAGGAAGGGACCTGAAGTCTGGGGTCTAATCCAGGTTCTGACATTTACTAACTGGGTGACCTTCGGCAAGTGTCTTCACCTCTCTGGGCTCTGGTTTCCTCACTTGTAAAATGAAAATTTTAGGATCTTCCTTACTTTGTGGGATTGTAGTGATGGATCAGGGAGATGCAGGCTGTGAAAAGGATCTGTAAACTCTGAAGCCTCTGTTGCTTATTCACCTGACCCTGTGGAGGAGGGCGAGGGGTGGAGAGAAAGCAGAGAGAGAAGAAAGGAGGGCGAGGACCTGTCTGGCCTTGTGCTGAGTGCAGGGTTGGAGAGGAAAGGAGTGTGTTGTAGGGGTCTGCTCTCCTTTGAGCGGCAGGACTAGCTTGAGTCTCCAGGGCAGTGGTGTCCCTAGAACCCTACAATGATGGAAATGTAGGTTTATATTTGAAATACAGCCTGTGTGACAAGGAGCAGGATTTTACATTTTAATTAATTAATTTAAATTTCAATAGCTGCACATGGCTCCTGGCCCGAATAAGGGACAGCTCAGCTTGAGAGAAAGCAGTGGGAACCTCCCTTGCTTCCCAAGAAGAGGCTCTGGCCTGACACCGTGCTGGGCCTGCAGAGGTCACCAGGATGCACAAGACAGCCCTGAGGAAGGGGATACAGACAGACTACCAGGTAGACATGAATCAGACCTGGAGGTGAGGTGCATGGCACTTCGGCAGCCTGGGAGTGAAAGAAGGAACTGCCCACAGGAAGGACTCCAGAGGCTGCACTGTGAAGGACGAAGTGGGGAATTCAGGCAGGAAACCACCTCCCACCCCACCTTTTTTTTCTCTGTTACTGGTAGTTCAGCCCCAGGGGTGCTTAACCAGTAAGCCACATCCCCAGCCCTCTCTCTTTATATTTATTTTATTTTGAGACAGGGTCTCACTAAGTTGCTGAGGTTGGCTTTGAACTTTCGATCCTCCTGCCTCAGCCTCCTGAGCTGCTGGGATTACAGGCATGCACCACTGCGCCCCGCAGGAAAAACCTTCCTGATGAAGGAACAACTCAGGCAAAGGCTTACAAGTCCAAAAGAGCATAGCATGCTGAGAGAAGGAAGGCTGGAGTGGGGGTAGAGGAGTGCCAGCAGGAATCACATCCTGGACTCTGTGTTCCAGTCACCAGAGGAATGTCTGGAGGGCCACTAGGGTAGGGACCACTAGGCGCAGTCCTGGCGAGGGTCCTTTCCACCCAACCTGCCTGGCACTGCTCAGGACAAGAAAGAAAAGGGTGTGGCTTGAAGTCCTCCTCCCCTCACTCTTGCTCACAGTCTGGTCTGCCTGTCTTGCCCGCATGGATGGGCTCAGGACCCTGCCGTCCTCCCTTGGCAGAAACCCCAAGAGAGCACACCCTCTGTCCTCAGCCTTCCCCCTGAAAACTCCCTCGTGACTCACGTATCCACACTGCTGGGCCGGGCTGGTTTCACAGGTCTTAGGCTGACAGCAGCCTGACTTCCTACCTGGTATTCCAGTCCAGCCCCACCTCCCTCCGTGGGACCCCACATTAGTCAGGAAGACATTCCCCAATATGGCAAGAGGGACACGCATTGACACAGGAGGCTGGACAGGGAGGGGTGTGGCTGGCTTTGCTGATGATCATCCTCCAGCAGAGACTAGTAGGAGAAAACTTCCTGCCTAGGAATTAGATGGGACTCATGTTGCAGAAACGCTCTGGCCAGCGCGAACGTGGTGCTGTGCACGTTCCCTGCTGCCTACCCAACGCCCTTCCTCCTTCGTCCCCTCCTAACTAAACCCTGAGGTGAATGCATGTGCTGTCTACTTCTGGGGGACTCTGACCCCACCCCCAACTTTTGCATCGGTCTAGGGAAAATTCCTTTTGTCTTGCAGTTGTCCCTAGGAAAGGTGTGAGATCTAGTGAAACCCAGGAGCCTTGCCTTAGCCCTGAGAAAGAGACGTGGTAAGAGATGGTCCCTCCAATACCCTCAGGTTGTCATCCTGGTGATGGTTCTGGAAAGAGTGGCATCCAAGAGCGCTGCGGCTGGCTTGACTCCAGGCAGAGTGGGGAGCCTCAAAGAACATTGGAGACACCGCTAGAACCTTGGAATCAACCCACCATGAAAGCCTTCTTACTGTTAGACTTTCTGTTTTGTGAGCTGGTACCGGTCTGTTATTTGCAGCTGAAAGCTTCTTACTTGATGTAAGGAGATGAGGTGCACTGGTTGGTACCTTTCCAGTTTTAAGTGACAGCAACAGACTTGAGCTAAGAAAGGGTATATATAAGACGGATCTCCATGTGGGCAGGGAGTCTGTGAAGATTATGTTCCTTTAGAAGAATGTTTTTTCTTTTAGTAGTCTAGCACCTATTATTGGCTTTAGACATTATTGTTTGGCTTTGAAAGTGTGTGAGTGTGTGTGTGTGTGTGTGTGTGTGTGTGTGTGCATGCATGCATGTGAGTGTGCGTGTGTATATTTATGAGTGTGTGTGTGTGTATTTATGAGTGTGTATGTGTGTTCTGAACATTACTATTTGGAAGACCCTGGGAGGAATGAGGAAACACCTTTATTTCATACTGGGGGAGACACATTGAAAAGGACTGTCCTAGCTGGTGCAGTGGCACATGCCTGTAATCCCAGCAACTCAGAGAGCTGAGTCAGGAGGATCACCAAGTTCAAAGCTAGATTCAGCAATTTAGTGAGGCCCTAAGCAACTTAGCATAACCCCGTCTCAAAGTAAATAATAAAAAGGGCTGGGGATGTGGCTCAGTGGCAAAGCACCCCTGGGTTCAATCCCCGTAACTCCTCTTTTGGGTGCCCAACCCCACCTCACAACCATGCTGGGTGCCTGTTTGTTCGGGACTCACGCTTTGAAACATCTACCCCCAGAGGGCTGCTGTGTATTATGCACACCTAACTGTAGTTTAGTTCCGGTCCTGTGGATCAGAGTTGAGCTTTTCCTCATTGGTAGAAGACATAAAAGGGGGTTTTTCTTTCCAAGAAGGAAAAGAAAAGTGGTCTTTAAGACAGGAAACACAAGAAGACCCCCTGCAGAGGGTATATATTTCTTTGCTTGAAACTCTTGCAAAATTTCCTTATATTGGGAATCCAGCTTTAGGGCAGCAATTTCCTGTTGTGCTCTCTGACCTTTAGTAAAGGCAGATGGACCTATGTAGCCTTGTGGGCAGGTTGTAGGGTATGTAGTATGTCCAGGGTGGACCAAAATGGAAGGATGGCCTTCTCAACAGCTTCTGTGTGGCAGGGCCCTGCTTTGGTGGCTGCAGAGTATGGCAGATGACCACAGCAAAGCAAATGGCACCCAGCATGGGGCTGGAGTGGTGGATGAGTGAGGCTCTTGGAGATCTGTTCTTCAACCCATGACAGGCCTCCGAACATTCTCACTGGGCCCCCGTGTCAGAGTTAGGGTGAGACTTGATGGGAGTGGGTTCAAGATGTAAGAAGATGCCCTCTTCCCTTCCAAAGCCACCCCCCTGGGGAGGGGGCACAACTTCCTCTATGGGGGTCTGAGTTGGGGCCCAGGGTGCCTGCAGACTGGGGTGTCTGTCCTACCCAAGGAGCGGTGATGCCTATTCCCTCCTCCTGTGTGCTGGGAGGCTTAGGGACTTAGTGCAGCTGTTGAGAAATAAAGCTATTTAAGTGGTAAGCATTATATTTTGATCCACAAACCTGTTTCCAAAACTCTCTTATAGACACCATCAAGCAAAGCCTGGCAGGTTTTGTAATTTTTTTTTCTCCAAAAGTCAGCAAAAATCACATGGTTTATATGACGCCAGAAGTTACTGTCTTTCGTGTCCTTGGATTCTGCTCTATCCTCGCCCCAGAGGAAGCTTTGTGTGTGCTGGGGAGGGGCTGCTCCTTAACTCCCTTGCTGGTGCCTGGCATTCAAGGATCTTTTCCAAGGACTGACTCTAATTCCTTCTCTAGCTCCAGATACAAAGTCTATATTTTTAAAAATCGAATAAAGGAAATTCTACTTTTTTTTTTAATCCAGGGACCCACAGTAACCTCCTCCTTCCCCCTTGCTGTTCTATTCTCTCTGCCTGGAATCCTCTTTGTTTACTCCCCAAACCAACCTTATCTCTACACGTCAAAGTCTTCCTGGTGTTTAAAGCCAGGGCAAATGCTACCTCCACCACAAAGTCTTGCCAGAGCGTGGGTGGAAGTCCTCAGGAAGGCCTGAGCTCAAATTTCAACTCCACTCTTAACAACTGTGGGCTTCAGAGATGCAACTCAATCTCCTCAAACTTCCTTGATCAAAAGGTGGGGTAACAATTCCCTCCTGGGTGGGTGATGTGCCTGGCACAGAGGCGTTGCTTAGCAACAGAGCTCTTCCTTCTCCTTCCTTTCCGCACAAAGACATATTTGGCCATAATCTTCAGAGGCTCCCTCCCCATTCTGCCTCTAAGGACCAAACACCGATCTGGCCCTGCCCCAATCTGGATCCCCTTCTTTACCTGTTCTTTCCATATACTTGCCACCTTCTAACCTAACACATAATTTTTTAAATGTTTATTTTCTAGAAAGTGACCTCCAGAAGCATGGAATTTTATCTGACTAGTTTTCCGAGATATTCCCCAGTGCCCAGAGAATAACAGACACTCAAAGATATGTATATATTTTTAAAGAGAGAGAGAGAGAGAAAGAGAAAAAGAAAAAGAGAGAGAGAGAATGAATCAATTTTATTTATTTTTCCATCTGGCCTTTGTTTCTCTGACACTTAGTTGTGTACGTGGTGCTGGGATTTGAACCCAGAGCCTCACGCATGTCAGACAAGTGCTCCAGCCTCTGAACCACTGCTCCAGCCTGACACTCAAATATCTGTAGAATGAATGAATGATCTCTGACTATCTCTGATACCCAGAGCCACTGAGAGCTGTCCCAGGTGCTGCCCTGCCCCTGGTCCTGTCCTGGTCCCTGCTCAGCTCTTACCTGTCCTTCCTGCAGCTCTGTGCTGACCTCAACTTGCCTGGTCACTGTCAGATCCTATGACACCGTGCCTATCCACACTCCTTGCAGCCAGTCAGAGCACAGACAAGGAAGCCGTGAAGACCTACAACGAGGGGTACAAGACCCTGTGAACTCAACTCTCAGGCCCTCAGGCTAAGACCAGATTCTTTTTTTTTTTTTAAGAGAGAGGGACAGTGAGAGAAAGAGACAGAGAGAGAGAGAGAGAAGGAGAGAATCAATTTTATTTAGATTTTCATGGCCTTCTTTGCTCTGAGATTTCATTGGGAACATGGTGCTGGGGTTTGAACTCGTATACTTGTGCATGCCGGGCAAATGCCGTAACTACTGGGTCACTGCTCCAGCCCAAGACCAGACTCCTTGAATGTGGCCCAAGACTCCTGCCTCCCTCTTCACCAATCCCAGGACCACTTCCTCCTCCTGCCTGTGCTCCCCTGAATCATGTGTTCTAGTCTGTTCTTCCCTTGAATAGGTTTGACTCTAGACTCTAGGCTGTTCCCTCCTCCCTGACTTCTCTTCTGACTAACTGCCACTCAGCCTTCAATTTTATCTCAAATACCACTTTCTGGAAGGCCTTTTTGATTCCTGGACAAGCTCCAGACTCCCATGAGGTGCTGACCACTTTGGCCCGAGCTGTATGCTTGTAATCATTCTTTTTTTTTTTCCTGAGAGAAGGAGAGAGTGAGAGATAGAATCAATTTTATTTATTTTTCATCTGGCCTTTGTTTCTCCAGCGCTTAGTTGTGTATGTGGTGCTGGGGTTTGAACCCAGGTCCTTGTGCATGCCAGGCAAGTGCTCCAACCGCTGAGCCACCACTGCAGCACCCCCTCCCCGCCTGCTTTTTAAAATTTCTTTTTTGCTTGTATCTATTCTTCGCTGCTGTTTCTCTCCACTAAACTGTGAGTCCAAGCGAGAAAGCTTCAGGTCTGTTTTACTGGCTTACTTCTGCATGTTAGCCTAGCACATGCTCAACAGAGAGAGCAGGTTCAGTAAGTCAATGCTGCGTGAACGAGGAAAGAGGAAGCAGGAAATCTTAAGAGGAAGTCCAGAAAGAACGTTGACTCTGGAATCCAAATGACCCAGTTCCAATCCCGACTCTGTCACTGACAGTCTGTGTAATCATGAGTAAGTGGCCTCCCTTTTCTGAGCCTCCATCTGTCATCTCTAAAACAGATAATAATATATCTGTGTCAGGGCTGTTGGAATTGTTAGCTGCACATGATACCAGTCGGATACTTGGTGCTTGGAAAGGTGAATCGGTGGCATCTATGTTAATGATGATACGAAACCAGTCATCTCTTCATTCAGCTTCTGTCTGCAAAGTACTTCCAAGGCTATTGTCTCATTTCATTTTCAGAATAGCTCTTTGAGGGAGGAAGGGCACTGTGGCAACTGAGAACAGAGAGATTAAGCAACTTGACCCAGGTCACCCGCAGCGTTGTAGAGCTAAGCAGAGACTAGACTACTCAGCATAACCGCAGCAGCCTTCTTTAGTGCCCTACAATGTTCTGCTTTGCATTTTGGCTACTTGCCCCAAATCCTACCAGATTGTAAAGGGCAACCATCCTGCCCAGTTTATTGCAGGATCCCCAGACCCCATGCAGAGTCTGACAGACAGCAGGGAGCTGGCAAATGCTTGTTGACTTGAATAAATAAATATTCGAGTTGATCTGCAACCCTCTCCGCTCACCCAGCTCCCTCTGGCTGCTCAATTCAGAGTGAAGCCCCCTCGCTATTTCCTACTGACCCCTTTTGGCAGGGCCAGAGACAGGCTCCAGAGAGGCAGAGTGGCCCACGTGGAAGTAGCCATGGGTGTCGCTGGAGTGTGTCCCTGGCTCCACTGAGAGAAAAATCAAGTATGCCCTGGAGCCCTGGCCCCTCTTAGCAGCCCCAGCCACCTCTCTTTCCCAACCCCTGCTTGAGTATTCACTGACTCGAAAAAACCGGGTCAGGGCCAGTGCTGCAGAGAGCATTGTGTGTGCCCAGGCACCCTGGGATCCCCAAGCTGGGTTCTAGCCAGCAGCTCTGGGACTTGATTGCCATATGCAGGCCTTTCAGGCAGCAGCTGGGCAGCCTAGCCTTGGGTCCCTTGGGCAGGCAGAACAAGTCTAGACAATTTTCTTGTAGTCAGTCGAGGGGGGGGGCAGGAGATCTAATTTATCAGGGGTGGAGGACCTGAAGGATTTCTTACATCTACTTCCTTTTGAGTCTAAGACATAGCAGAATGAGAAAATCCCAGTGGAAAGAGTTGAAGAACCCAAATTTTTGTCCCAGTTATTCCCACAGTGGTGTGCTCCCAGCAAAGTGCTTCTCCTCATTGGGAGAACACCTCCGGGGTTGAGAGAAGCAACACAGAGGAGCAAGCTCAAGGATGTCCCCTTCCTTCCCAATCAAAGATGAGCATCCAGTCCATTAAAATGGAAAGACCACTGGATTCCGCATCAGGAGAGACCCTTGACACGTCACCCAGCCTCACAGAGACTCTAATTTCCCATGTGATAGAGATGTGATAGAGATGGCACACACTTCCCCAGCCTCCCAGGCTGTTAGGGGGCTGGTAACTTTGTAAATGTCAGAGTGCCTAGTAGGAAGGTCTGCTAGAAATAGGATGCAGCCGTGATCCCAGCCTCAACCATTCACACTTTAATCCATCAACTCCTATTTCTCCTCTTGTTTTATGGATGCATTATGATTATTCATAACTGTGAGATTCACTGTGATATATTCATACAATATAATGCAGTTTGGTCGATTCCACTCCCCAACACCCCCCCTTTCCTTCCCCTGGTCCTAGCCCTTGATCCCTATCCTCTACTCTACTGGTCTTCTATTTTCACAGGAAATCTCTTCCCCTCTCCCCCTTTTTCTCTCTAGCTTCCTACCTATGAGAGGAAACACAACCCTTGACTTTCTGAGCCTGGTTTTTTCACTTGACTCGATGTTCTCCAGTTCCATCCATTTTTCTGAAAATGACATAATGTCATTCTTTTTTGTGGCTGAATAAAACACCATTATGGCATATATTATATTCTATTTTCCTTATCAATTCATCTGGGATGGACACTTAGGCAGGTTCCATAACTTGGCTTGTGCATTGTACTGCCGTAGACATGGGTATGCTTGTATCCCTACAGTGTGCTGACTTGAGTTATTTTGGGTAAATACTGAGGAGTGGTATAGCTAGGTCATGGGATTCCTTTTGAGGAAACTTCATATTGATTTCCATAGTGTTTAATACTAATTTATGATCCCACCAATAGTGTTTTCCCCCTGCCTCCTTGCCAGCATTTATTATTATTTGCATTCTTGACGATTGCCATTTTAACTGGAATGAGATGAAATCTCCGTGTAGTTTTGATTTGCATTTCCCTAATTGCTAAAGAGGTTGAACTTTTTTCTTTCCATTTATTTGCTGGCCATTTGTATTTTTTTTCTTTTTGTAGATGCTGTTTAGTTCCTTTGCCCAATTATTTATTGGATTATTTGTTTTGGTTTTTTAGTGTTTAGTTTTTTAGTTCTATACATAGTCTGGATATTAACCCACTTTTAGAAGAGTCACCGACACAGGTTTCTGTCCCATTCTGTGGGCTTTCTCTCTGTGCTCTCAATTGTTCCTTTGCTGTACAGAGCTTTTTAATTTGATACCATTCCATTTATTAATTGTTGGTATTATCTTCTGAGCTTTAGGAGTCCTATTAGAGGAACTCATTAAGTCATCTGCTATTTCTTCATTTACAACACTTCGTTGCATGTTCAGATACACATGTGCGCACACACACACACACACACACACATCCAAGGAGCTGAACTTCAGGTCTCCGGGCTTTTTATTTTCTACAAATCCCAAACATAATGGTTCTTAAAAGTCGTTGCTATCATCACCCAGGAGGCCTCAAGCTGCAATAAGTTTCCAGAGGGTAGGGAAACGTCAAAGAATGTTTCTGGAGAATGGTAAGGAAGGCTAAGCGACTGAGAATCACGAATCACAGAGTCTACTGTGTCCTGGGTGCCAAGCTCATGTGATCCTTGCATCCCAAGACAACTCCCCAGAGAGAAACAGCTGGGGTCCATTTCTTCAGGGAAGAAACCGAGGCCAGGCTCAGCGAGGGGAGGTGAGGAGTGGGTTTGGATCCTGCAGTACCCTAGCTCTGACACTTTGGTGGCTTCTAACACACTCACCCTTCCCTTCTTTCATTCCACGAGTAGTTGTTCCTCTCACGTCCAAGTGCAGGGCCTGGATTTCTTTGGTCTGACGTTGTTTTCTGCTTCCTCCTCACTGAGCTCCTCATGCTGACTTGGTCTCTCCCCTCTCACAGGGAGACTTGCCGCAGCGGGTCCAGCTGGGCGTACACTCTGAGACTGGCTGGCATCAGGAAGCCAGGGAGTGGAGGCTGTTTGTGGAGCCCAGCAAGGAAAGGGGTGGTCAGTGGCAGACTTTTACCCAACCCTCAATAATATCACTTTACACTTCTCCAGATCCTTGCGAACTTAATTAGGGAATTTATAAGACTGAGTGACACTTCTTGGAAGCAGGAAGACTTCTGTGGTGAAGAGAACAGTGGGTGTTGGTGTGGCAGAGTCCTTGCTGATGAAAGCACAGAGTACAGATTGGTAGATTGTAGGGTGGGAGGTGCACTGGACTTGGGCCAGGAGACCTGTTATTCTCTCCCAAAGTGTGTTGACTAGGTGACCTTGGACATGTCACTTTGTCTCTGAACCTCATTTGTCTCATCTGTAGAGGCAGAAATGTAGTGTTACCCATTCCATCTATAAAGATTTATTAATTGGCATAGATAAAGTGCTCCAGAAGAATTAGCTGTCATCTCTAAGGGTATTAAAGTTCTATGTGGTTGATATCCCATGAAGAAAGTGTGGATACTAATGCTCTCCTCAAAAGGCACAGTCCTGGGCTGGAGCGGTGGATTGGCAGTTACGGCACTGGCCTGGCATATGTGAGTACATGAGTTCAAACCCCAGTACCATGTACACAACTAAGTCTTGGAGCCGTGAAGGCCACATGAAAAACTAAATAAAATTGATTCTCTCTTTCTCTCTCTCTCCCTCTCACTGTTTCTCTCTCTTAAAAAAGAAAGAGGCACAGTCCTCTTGCTTACAGTGAGAGATAATCACAATTCATATCACCCAAGCCTCAACTCTACTTTGAGATCAAACTATCAAAATGATCTTGGAGATTTACAGGCAGAAATTTTGTGTAAGGAATCACATATTTTATCTGTGCTTAAAGACTTGTAGAGATCAAGCAGCTCCAGGCACATACATTCTAACAATGATGATGGTAATAATATGAATGAATGTTCATGGAGCCCTTAGGTATGTCAGGCACTGAGCAAGGCATCAGGAAAACCTTTTCTTACTTAATTATCATGTCATCCTTTGAAGTGGGTATTTTTTTTTTTTTGAAGAGAGGGGAGAATCAATTTTTATTTAGTTTTTTCATTTGGCTTTCATTGCTCCAACATGTGGCTGTGTATGTGGTGCTGGGGTTTGAATGCATGTCCCCGCGCATGCCAGGCAAGTGCCATAGCCACTGAGCTACTGCTCCAGCCCTGATGTGGTTTATAATGTGACTCTGATTTTCAGAGGGAACTGAGGCGTGGTGAAAATAAGCCACTTGCTGTATTAGACTCAGCAGGAAACAGAGCCCACCCAGATGGCTGAGAGAGGCTTTAATGAAAGGACTACTCACAGAGAAGTAACAGGTTTTGTTTGTTTGTTTTTTTTTTTAAAGAGAGAGGGACAGTGTGTGTGTGTGTGAGAGAGAGAGAGAGAGAGAGAGAGAATCAATTTTTTTTTGGTGCTGGGGTTTGAACCTGTGTCCTTGCACATGCCACCCAGGCACCTTAACCACTGAGCCACTGCTCCAGCCCAAGTAACAGGTTTAAAGGAACAAATAAGAGATGCTGAGAGACCCAGAGGCTGGCCATGGTGAGAAGGAACAAAGGGAGGCATGCAGTTACCAGTGCCCAGAGAGGATTGGGACTGTGAGGGAGAGATGCCCAGCAGGAGCTGCGGGCTTGAAGAGCTGTAGCTACTGCCAGAGGGTAGGTGCCCAAACAGGGAGAGAGTACAGTGACAATACACAGTGGTCTCTCTTCCTTTCCACCCTCTGATCTCATTCCAATGTGATGTAAGACCTGTTACCTGAGAGTCAGTCAGCGAGGGAAACATGAAAATCAGTCTGCAGAGCTGGTCTCAGGACAAAGATTGGACAGGCGAGGGCAGAGCTAGCACTGGGGGCTGGGAAGGGGTGCAGATGGCAACCTGTCACAGGTGCTGACCAAACCCAGCAGGTCCCAAGAGGAGGACAGGAGCGGGCTGGAGTGAACAGGCTTCTGCAGTTCATCTAAAGAGGGCTGCTGCTATTCAGTTCCCACCATTGTTGCCCTCTGGGAAGACAGACCCAGTGCTGCCAAGACTTCCAATTTTTCATGAGAAGCAGCAAACTCAGATTTCAATGTCCTGCCTTCCCTTCCTGAATGCTGGCCAATAATTGCAGCTTAAAATCATAACAGAGTGGGTAAACGGTGGTACAGGGAATATTATTCATTAATTAAAAAGAAATAAAACATGCCATGTTACCAAGCAAACATAAAAATCACTCTGAAAAGACTCCGTGCTGTACAATTCCACACGCACGAGGTTCCAGAAAGACAAGCTATAGATGCAATGGAATGGTCAGGGGTTACAAAGGGCTTGGGAGGAAGCAGGGAGGCTTTTTTGTTGTTGTTGTTGTTGTTTGTTTGTTTTTCAGGGCTGAGGATCGAACTCGGGGCCTTGCACGTGCTAGGCAAGCGCTCTGCCACTGATCTAAATCTCCAACCCATTTGTTGTTGTTGTTAAGAGAGAGAGAGAGAGGAAGAGAGAATCAATTTTATCTATTTTTCCATCTGGCCTTTGTTTCTCCAACACTTGGTTGTGTATGTGATGCTGGAATTTGAACCTGGGTCCTCACACATGCTAGGCAAGCACTTCAACTGTTGAGCCTCCAACGCAGCCCAGGGAAGCTTAATAGACGCACAAGGGAACTTTTAGGACAATCTGGCTATTTCGTATGTTATTGTAATAGTGCATGCATGATATTTGTGTTTATCATAATGCAAAGATCTCTCTCTCTCTCTCTCTCTCTTTCTCACTCACTTGGAATGAATCCAGGGTTTCTTTACCACTGAGCTACATCCCCACTTGTGTATTTTATTTTTTATTTTGAAATAGGGTCTCACAAAGCTGCTGAGCATATCTCTAAGTTGTTGAGGCTGGCCTCGAACTTATGATCTTTGTGCCTCAGTCTCCTGAGACAGTACATAGATCTCCACAACATAAAGAATAAATCCTAGCAGATGGGGGTATAACGTGGTAGAGCACTTGCCTAACATGCTGGAGGCCCTGGGTTTGATTCCTCAACACTGAAAAAAAATTCAACTGTAATATAAATAAATTGCAGATTTATTTAATAATAATATAGCAACATTGATCCATCAATTGTAAAAACTGTACCATGCTAATGCAATAATGTTAATAATATGGGAAACCTGGGGAGGAGTAGGAAAGAGGTTATGAGAACTCTCTGCTTTCTGCTCAATATTTCTGTAAAACTGAAACTACTCTAAAATATAAAAACTTTTACTTTTTAAAAAACATACTGAAAATGCTGTGTGGCCAAATGGGTAGCATGCCTACTGGATCCAGCTGGCAGGTTGTGACTGCTGATCTGATCTAACTCCTTTATTTCACACACAGGAAAATAGAGGACGAGAGAAGGGGAGAGGCCCTGCCCATCTGAAACAGAGTCAGAGCAAAATTTGCAAACTGAGGGTGCTGGGGAGCTTTCCAAGGAAGGGAGGGTCATTCTCAGTAGGGTCTGTTGCAGGAGACAACTGGCAGACAAAGGCCAGTGGTGGATAGAGGTCAGGCTGGCTGAGCTGAAATGCCCCAGCAGGTAGTAAGAGCCCCCAGGAGCCCAGAAGCTCTTGTGTCTGTGTTTATTTAGCCAGAGACCAGGCTCCCTCCCAGCCAGCTGGCTCAGACTCACTGAATTGAATGCAGAAAGGAGTGGACACTTGTGTCCCTTTTGTGTGCATTAGAGCAGGACAAGACCCAGGGGGCAGGGCCTGCCATCTTCAGGGTCCAACCTGAAGCTGGGGGCTGTGATGTTATCAGACATTGAGGGGAGCGCTAGAAGGCTCTGTATATCTCCTCTGCTTCTCCTATCAGGAGACGTCAGCTGGAGAGGTTAGCAGGTGCCTATGTCAACACAGCTATGCGTGGCAGAGAGGGGTGTTTGCATCCAGGTTTTCTTTTAAATATTAAAATGATATTTGGTGAAAGACCAAAAAGTACTGTTTGTACCCTGATTGGTGAATGTGTTTCTCATAGGGTACAGGTTGGCACTCTGAAACTATCTCGCATGTGAAGATTGAACAAGTAAGCAAAAGAGTTGTGGATAATGCGAGCCAGGTTTCTCACATCAGAGGAGAGAAGACATCAGAAATCAGCACTGGGGAGAGAGCTAATAAACCCTGTGTGGCTAGGTTAGAGTTGGAGGTGCACGGTATGAATTCATGCTGATCCTGATGCATGCACAGATAGATACAGAGACACATACAGCTGCGTGTGTAGCAAGAGTTCACAGGCATACAAACATACCTATCCATCTATAAGCCCAGGAGAGTATTGCTTGTCCAAAATCTTGGGACCAGAAGTGTTTCAGATTTTTAACTTTTTCTGATTTTGGAATATTTGCACAGATGCTACCAATCTAGCATCCTTAATCCAAAAATCTAAAATCCAAAATACTTGGAAAACTTTTCGAGTGTCATTTGGAGTTTGGAGCATTTCAGATTTTGGACTTTCGGATTAGGGATGTGTCTATGTCCCTGCTCTGCCCACGGAGGACCTAGAAGCCATAGGACTCCACAGCCACGAACACGCTCAGTTCTCAGATAGTGTTTCCTAAATTCCTCTCTCCAAGAGAGGGAACCAGGGGTCCTTAGAGAAGTGTCTGGTTCTAGGACTGAAGCAAGGAAAATGCCTCAGTGCCAGAAAGTGGGAAAGTGGTTTTAAAAAAACATAAAGACTGAACATGTCAAAAGGATGCAAGAGTCAACCTGAAAGAGCTCCCAGCTGCTAGCATTGAGCAGCAAGGTAAAAAAAATGCAGCATTGGATTATAACCCAAAGAATAAAATGAATACCCATGAGCCCCTCCAAATAAGAGTGCAGAGAAAAATCTTCCTGAGAATTCCAAATAGCAAACAGAGAAAGAATGAAGGAAATGGAAAACCACCAGTAAAACACCAAGTAATAATCACAAGATCTGCTAACTACGATAAAATTGGTGGGTAAACTTTTAAGGAGAATTAGGATTTGGGGGGCTGGAGTGGTGGCTCAGTGATTGGAGCACTTGCCTGGCATGTACAAGGACTTGGGTTCAAACCCCAGCACCACATACACAACTAAGTGTCAGAGAAACAAAGTCCAGATGAAACAATAAATAAAACTGATTCCCCCTCTCTCTCTCTCTCTCTCTCTCTCCTCTTTCTCTCCCTCCCTCTCTCTTAAAAAATGATTATGGAGGGCTGGAGTGGTGGCTCAGCCATTGAAGAACTTGCCTGGCAAGCACAAGAACCCAGGTTCCAACCCCAGCACCACACACACAACTAAGAGTCAGAGAAACACAGTCCAGATGAAAAAAGGAATAAAATTGATTCTACCTTTCTCTCTCACTCTCTCTCTTTAAAAAAAAAAAAAAAAAGGTAGGATATTTGTATCACCTCAGCGGACCTCCCCCTAAATGCTTATTCATTTGTGGTGGATTTAACATGGCCCTAAACTCTTTGGTAGTCTTCCCTCCAGAATGTGGAACTTCACTCCCTGGCTGCTTGACCTCGGTTGGTAGTGTAGGCTGAACTCCATGATTCTCTTCTCTGGGTAGAGAGGGAAAAGCTGTTTCACAGTGGAGAAGATTGGCAGACACCACCTCCACCAGGTGACCTAGACAAATACTCCCAGCAATGACATTATTAAAATCACACGCGTAATACAGCAGTAAGAATGGAATTTTGTCTCTGTGACATTCTTACCCGCAGTTCATCAGCTCTGTCCACTCATGTGAAAATATCAGACAAGCCCAAGTTGAGGACCTTCTACAAAATACCTGGGCAGTGCTCTTCAAACACATCAAAGTCATGAAAGGAAGGAAAGACTAAGCAACTATCACCATTTGGAGCAGAGCAAGGTGACATGACAACTAAATATAATGAGGCAAACTGTTAGATTTTGAAATGGATAAAGGACACTAGTGAAAAGATTAGAGAAATCTGAGTAAAGTCTGCAATTTATATTTTTATTTTTTAGAGAGAGAGGGACCATGAGAGAGAGAGAGAGAGAATCAATTTTATTTAGTTTTTCATGTGGCTTTTGTTGCTCCAACACTGTTATGTACGTGGTGCTGGGGTTTGAACTCTCGTCCTTGTGCATGCCAGGCAAGCGCTGTAACCACTGATCCACACTCCAGCCCCTAAAGTCTGCAATTTAATTAACAATACTGTATCAGTGCTAATTTCTTGGTTTTGATCACTGTATTACCGGTATGTGTGATGTTCACATCAGGGGAAGCTGGATGTGTGGGAACTCTCTGTTCCAGCTTTTGCAACTCTTCTGCAGTTTAAAATCTCTTCAAAGTAAAAAGGTAAAAAAATAAAATAAGTGGTACTTGTTGCACAAATAGGTTCATAGTCACCGCCAAGAAAATCTCAAAGCCAGTGAGAATTTGCCCTGCTTTAGAGCCAAAATGAGGCCTTGGGCTCTCAGAGCCGGTTGTTTTGATACTACTCCAGGCTGAGCTTTCAACGAGGAGGGTGAAGTCGGATAATGACCACCGCACAGATTAGGAAACTGAGGCACAGATCCTAGCCCTCCATCTTCTCATTGAACAGATGGGGAGACTGAGCTCTGGAGAGGGCAAAGGACAAGGGTCAGGTAGTCAGTTGAGGGGCCAGTGCAGAACTAGAACTCCTGGGTCCTGGTCCTTAAAATGACCTTGGCTGCTGCTCCAGGAGAGCTACGGACAAAGCTGAAATTTGAACTATTTGAGAAGGCAAAGGAGAGGCATTCTCATCTCGCCCCCACCTCCCTTCTCACCTTTGAGTTAAGCAACAAAGCTGAAAAGATCCTTCAACAAGCAAATCCCTCCTCATTCTAGAATCCACAGGCACAGGGCTCTTAGGAAACCGAAAGGCAGGCTCCTTGGGCGGGAGGGCTGTCCGCACACGCCTGCCCGGGTGCCCTCTTCCCTGCTCCCTCTCAGGAAGCAGAATGTCTGCTCTGGGAGCAGCAGAGGACTGGACACTCACGTTCCCAGAATGCTTTGGTGGGATCAGCTTGGGTGGGGGCAGCCAGCTTCCAAGAGTGGGCCTCCAAAGGAGGGCACCTTGGCCTAGATACAGTCCTCTCCTCTCCAAATGTAGAACCATTTTGGATGTTGGAAAATGCTCCAAAGAGCTCCATGTTGATAGGAAAATGCATTTGTCAGGTGAGGCCTCTGTGTGTGATCAGATAAAGATTGTTCCCAAGATTGTTCCAGAAAAGATGGACTCTCTCCTCTCCAAAAGAAAAGTGAAGCCCTGCTGTCCCTTTGAAATTATGAGCAAACTGGAATAGGAACTGATTTTGCTCCTGAAATTGGGACCAGAAACTCGGCAATGTTTGTTGTACCAAGGGGTGAAATTGCCTGAGAGGGGACAAATGTTTTCTTAAGTCCTAGAATGGCAGAGAAAAGACCTCACTTAGGCATCTTGTTTGAGAGATAGAAAATAGTTTCTCCATTGGCATAAATAAAATTTTAAAGCTTTTTGTTCAAGAACCCTGTATCTCAGGGGAAAGGAATGCAATCATTCCAGTAATTAACCATTCCCCCAAGAAGTGTGGTTTGCATCATTCATGTTCTCGTTTTGATCCTCTTGGTTCCCAGAAAATACAGTGCTTCTTCTCCAAAGCCCCATGGAGGGGAGATGGCATTGACAAGAAGATTTTGCATACCTATGATGTCAGAATCCAAAGTCTCAACTCTTGGCTGATGAGCAGTTAAGATTAGAAGCTTCATCGTGGTACAGGGAAAGAGTCTAAGTGCTGCTGTCACATGGGCCCAGGCTTGGGTCCCGGTCCTCTTTGGTAGCTTTCTGACTGACCTTTGAAGAGCTGGTGAACCTCTCTAGCCTTTTGGTTTCTCCTCTTCAAATGGGAAATAATAGGGGTTACAGTGGTACCTCAGGGTTTACGGTGCTTGCCTGGCATGCGCGAGGATGTGGGTTTGAACCCCAGCACCACATACACAATGGGGGTGCTACGAAGCTGCTCTTGCTGAGCATCACCTGAACGTCTACGTTAATTTCGAGCAGTTTTGTTTTCCAGGAATATGTGTTGATCAAGGATGCCTTTCCATTTCCCTCAGATAAACAAAGACTTCTTTCTCCACACTCTTTTTATAATTGCTATCTGAAGTTATGGAATTAATGTTGGCTTTCAAAACATCCGGCAGATTAACCGACAACTCTCTACTCTGCTCAAGCTAATCACGGCGCAGCTCTCTCTACCTCTCATGTGTAGCAATTATCACTGCTTTAATTGGCTAATTAATTGTGAAATGAATTGCTTGATGAGGATCTGTCTTAGCAGAATGTAAGTGTTATGAAGGCAGGGTCAGGGGGTTTGCTGCTAATGTCCCTCACGCCAGGGGCTGGCTGGTGGAGTGTGTGTGTGCGCACACATACCTCTGGAGCACACAGTAAGTGTCATTGTTATTGTAAGTGTGGCAAATGTTTATCCTGTGAGGACACAGTCATTTTCAGGATCAGCCAAAAGTTAATCCCAGCTGATCAAGATGAGAAATCAAGTTCTTGGTTAAAAAAAAAAAAAAAAACAAAACCAAGAGTTCTATTTATTCTTTCATTCAATCATTTCTTTAGCCCTAAATGTCAGGAGCTGGGAAGTCTGGTTTATGCTGGGTGCTTTCCTTGCTCTAGAGGAATACTGGCTCAGGCAAGCGCGGGAGGCTGGGCTTCCAGTTTTGAACTTGCTGTGTGGCCTGGGATAAATCCTTCCCCTTTCTGGGCCTTTGTGCTGGCGCTGTTAGATGTGCCCGGATCCATGGAATCATCTGGCTTTGTGGTCCTTGCCTCTTGGGATTCTATTCAACAAGATAGAGCTCAACCCAGCAGATTGCGTCTCATCTCCTGAAGTCTGTGCGGCCTCTACAGGAAGGTGTGTGAATTCCACCAGCAAGGAGTTTTCCCAAGGCTACAGGCAGCAAAGCCCTTTCTAGGCCTTGGGGACAGAGATCATGTCCTGCTTCTCCCCTCCTGGGCTGTGCAACCTGAGGACAGCATCTGCCACTCTCGGGGCCTCAGAACCTCATATGTTCAGCAAAGAAGCTGCCCAGAGGGCTGCAGGCTTCCTTCATCTCCTCCACCCTGAGCTCTCAGGTTGTTAGGACAACGAGAGCTGCTACCCCAGGGCAGCGTTTCACTACCTGTGTTCAGAGAAGCATCAGTAGTCTGAGCTGGGAATAGCATTCAGCAAATGAAAGGTATTGGTGGGGACAGCGTTGGTTCCGCCTCCAATGAGTGTGGAAGAGGCTTATTTAAATTGATGCAAGAATACTTGGGATGTTTAATATTCTAATTGCATCCTGAATTTCCTTGAGGGTCAATGCAGTAAGCAGACTCAAAAGAAAAAAAAAGGGGGGAGGGGGGAAAGTAAAGTGAAAATAAGGCATAGTAAAGGCAGACACAGTAAAGTGGCAAAAAAGCATAGGCTGGGGTTGGATCCAGGTTCTACCATCCAGCTGTGCAACCATAGAGAAGTTCACTACCCTCTCTATGCTCCAATTTCTCCAGTTGTAGTTTAGAGGGCAAAAAATGGAAGCTGTCTTTTAGTGTTATTGTGGGAATGAAGACAGCATTGCATATAAGACCCCCTGCACAGTGCCTTGACACCATCAGGCCTCTTTACCATGTTGTGTAATTTTGCAGAGGAGTAGCCCTGAGCACCCCTCGAGATCTCAGGATTCCAGAAATGCGGCTCCGGATGTGCTGGTCTACCTGCTGTCCTAAGCACTGAGCTGTCGTCTCGACGTGGGAAGCCTCCTCTGAACATCTGGCCCACCCTTTCATCCAGTTGCTCTGATCCTAGAATCCCAGGACATAATGGGGACAGAGTTTAGACACCCTGTGCAGGGCTCTGAAGACTCAGGTGAGCCATAAGAAGGGTGAGGTAAGCAGGTGAGGCTGGCTCAGCAGGGACATATGAGAAGGAGCAGAGGTGGGGAGGTGCAGTTGGGAGAGTTTTGGGATTCACCTTGGGAAAGCCAAGAGCTAGCTCCAAAGTGCCTGGAGATGCTGCTCACCCAGCTCCTCTCACCTGGGCCAGCAGATAGGAGACATGGGGGGAGCTTGGCTTCCCGATTGGCACTGAGGGCCACTTCCCCCTCTGTGTGTCAGTCTCCACTTGTACGAAGTGGGAGGAACCACGACAGCTGAGCAGCTCAATCCCTGGGGTGCAGTGAAGATTCAGGGAGTAAGAGCATGTTCTAATAAGCACATTAAGATGAGATCCTACTATGTGCCATGCCCTGTGTACAGGCTTAGGGAAGGGTGACATGACTAATTCATGAGCCTGTCCTTGAGGGGCTGCCTGTGCTGGTTTGTAAGGCCCTGAGCTAAGTGCTATGGTGAGGTCAAACCCATGAAAAGGTCCTGCTCTGTTGGGAGAGGCGTGGGTTCAGGAAAGGATGGGGCGTTAAGAACATTTTCCTGGAGGAGGTGGGGTCTCAGCTGAGTCCTAAGATGCATCTGGGAGCTTATGGATCAAGAAGGAAGAAGGAAATCTCCAGGCAGAGGAAACAAATGTAGGTGAATAAGGAGCAATGGTATCATTAGGACATCAAATCAGAGGATGGAAAGAGACTTAATAGACACCACTTGGGGGGACAGTGCTTGTGTTTAGACAGAGAACGTAGTGTAAAGTTAAGGAAGTGGAGCTCTAACTGGAGAATTCCAGGAATTAGTGAGTATAAACCTTTATCGTCTCCCCTGAAATGGCAGCATAGTCTCCTTGGTGTCTATGATAGGCTGCACTGTGGTGTTGGGCAGACTTCAGGCCCAGAACACCAGGCTGAGAGCTTTGCTCTGTAGCCTGAAGACTAATGGAAGAATTAGCCGTAAAAGCCGGGGGATTTAGAATGGAATCCTTGGCATCCCCTGCATGTGCGGGGCTGGCTAGGCAAGGAGGCTCCCAGAAGAAAGGCAGAGGGACCTTTGCCCTCCTCCTGCACTTAGGTGGAAAGCAGAATTAGAACAGGGCTGACTGAGTGACCCCACTATTGTGCCGTCCTTCAAGCTTCAGTGTCCAATCTGCCATAGTGCAGGAGGCTTAAGGCACGGTGCTTGGAAGGCTGGGTGGTAAACCCAGCTGCTGCCCAGGCTTTGGGGAGCTACTGCCTGCAAACAAGCCCAGTGAAAGGGGCTTGGCTACACTCTCCAGCCACCACTGGAGGAAGGCTCTCGCCTTGCTGCTCCATCGTGTGGCCCCTGGGGTGGAGACAGGGAAGGCTGGGAGACAGGGAGGCAGGGCCAGGGCCTAGCTCCACCCCTAACTTATTGAGTGGATGAATCCATGCATCTCTCTGAGCCTCAGTTTTCCAGAAAATGTCCTGCCTTGTGCAGATGAGCATTAACCAAGATGGAAGGGATTTGCAGTGAAAGAGGTATCATTATCTTTTAGTAAGCATGATAATGACTGGGTATGTGAAGGAAATGTGCTGCCTCTTATATGACCATCTTAAGAAGTTATTGCAAACCTCCAAGTTACAATAATGGTGTTTTGGTTATGTTTTTAAAATTAGCTTATCTTGTAAAGGGACATACTGAAATGTTAAATGACCAAACCATATGAGGTCTGAGATAGGATTCAAAATAAGGAAAAGGGTGAAAACAGTATGAATAGGGCTGAAACAAATTTGTCCAAGAGTTGATCAATGAAGCTGGGTGATAGGGGCCTAGAGGTTCATCAGACAATTTCCCACAGTATAAAGTTAAATCAGACGGCATGGCATTTAGAGCCAGACTGACCTGTCTTCACCAACTGGTATCGGTGTGACACTTCATCTCTCTGAACCTCTTTCCTCATATGTTAAATGGGTGTGTAATAATAGCACCTGGACAGGGGCTATGATGACCATGTGTGGCAATGCTCAGGCCATGCCTGGCATATGGCAGGTAAATCATAAATCATGATCCCCACACCCACCCCCAGAGATCTGTATTAATGTTCATCTGTCACCCAGTGATGTTACTGGATGTAGCTGGATATCCTGGGTCAGGGTTTGTCTGCTCAGGTGGGAGGGGAGGCTGATCATGTCATCAGGTTTCTCTCGTGGTTGGGTAGTCAGCACAGTGAACTCTGCTCATGGAGGGAGCTATCATTGTGTCCTGCTTTTCCTTCCTTCCCTCCGGGAGAAACAAAAATGAGTGAGCAGAATGCTCGTGGATTGAACAGCTCCATACCAACCACTGAGCTTCACAACCACTGTGAGGCCAGGGCTTGCACTCAGAGGGGTTTAGAAACTTGCAAATGGTTGCAGAGCTAGTGGGTGAAGAGGAGAAAAGGAAACGAGAAAAAACAAAGATGGGAGTAGGGATGGGGAGAAGATGCAGGTTAGTGACTCCAGAGGAATGGAGGAGAGGCTGGAAGAAGAGGACAGAAAAGGAAAAGGAAGGGGATTAGGGGAAAGAGTCTCCCAAGGGCATGGTGTGGGGAGAAATGGAGGAAGTCAGCCCTCCCTTCTTCCCCCAGTCTCTCAGGAGAAGCAATGTCACCACCCACCCTAGCCTGTGGTCAGGAAGGGTAAGAAAAAGGGAGGCCAAACCCAGCTCCTTGTAGGTCTGTCCTTTTCCCAGCAACTGGTGACCGGTCAGCACTGTGGGGCGGACAGCGCCCTGGCCACGCCCTCAGCTGACGGGGTGGGGGTGGGGGTGGGGGTGGGTGGGGTGGGGGTAGGTGGATGGGGTTTGTCCTTTCTCCCCTGATCTTTCTGCCCAGTGGTGTGGTGTTGGGGTGGAGGGAGCCCACCGTACCCCCAACTCCTGTTTTTTGAAGACTTTTCCCAGCTAGCTTGGAACCTGCCCAAAGGGGCAGGTGGTGGTTAGCCTGTGGGATATGGTCTCACCTGGATCAAGGCCTGACACTTGGCAGGATATGTGTCACCCAGATATCCTGTGACATGTGAGACAGAACCCTTCCCACAAAGGCTCCATGCGTTTGGAGAGAGAAGAGAGTTGTGTATGAGATGCTTGGAGAATAGACACTTGAATTTAAAATAGAATCAGCATGCTTGGGAGACCTGCTCTTGAGCCTCATGGAGCACCAGCCCTGCCACTCACCAGCGTGTGACCTTGGGGACAATCTGTTCACCTCTATGGCCTTCATCTGGACATATGTAAAACGAAGGTTTCCATGTCTGTCCCATCTGGCTCTCGGAAGTTGTTCGAGTGTCAGCAGGATGATAGATGTGAACTCTGGCCCACTGTGTTCATGAGAGGGCTTATTCCCCGGAAGCAGTCAGGGAGCTGGACTGTGTTTTTCCGTTAGACTGTAGCAGTTTCTAACCTAGGCATGGCACAGGAGACCAGCTCTAGATCTCTTAGTCACTGTTGAGCATTTTATCTCTTTCCTTGTGTGTCCATTGTGACAAATGCACATAAAATGAGGAAAAGAACTGAGTTAGTTCCCTTTTACCAAGAAAATAAAAATTATAGAATTCATCCTGATTCTCTTCTTGTTTCAGTGTCAGGAAGCTCAGAGTAATTTTCTTTCTCTGCTTTTTGCCTGATTTTGTGGATTCTTTTTCTGGGTTTTAAGTGTGTTAATGCCAACCTGATTAAAGAAAAGAAACTGAAGCAATCCATTCTGGCCATCAGGAGCCTCACTGGTGATCACGGAGGTGTGATATACTTTACTGTCCACATTAGCCTCCTTTGGGTGCTGCAACAAATTACCACGCACTTGACAACTTAACGCTACTCAGATGTATTCTCTCAAATTTCTGGAGGCTAGAAATTCAAAATTAAGACACCAACAGGGCTGTGTTTCTTCCAGGGGCTTTTGGGGAGAATCCAATCCTTGCCTTTTCCTGATTCTGGTTGCTGCCAGCAAATCTGTGGCTTGTGGCTGCATCACTCTGATCTCTGCTTGTATCTCCACATCATCATCTTTTCTGTTTATTTTCTGTCTGTGTCAAAACTCCTCCTGTCTATCTCTTAAAAGGATAGAATGATTGTATGTGGGGCCTCCCTGCTCTTAAGATCTTTAACTTCATCCCATCTCTTCACATATAATATCCATGGGTTCTAAGAAATAAAACTTGGACACTTTTGGGGGGGTCCTACCTCATCATCTGAGTCTATGAGACCAAGACTCTCTCTGCCATTCATGATACAGCTGAAGTGCTTAGGAGCACAAGTGATGGAGTCTGACTCTTGGATTCTCACCCTTGCTCTGTCATTTGCTGTGAGACCTCGGGCAAATTAATTTCTTGGTGCCTCTGTTTTCTTGTCTGAAAAATCAAGGATAGGGTCTTCTTTGTAGGAGTATAATAAGGACTAAACAAAATACTAAATAGGAGCACAAAGTACACAATCTGGCACGCAGTAAGTACCTGGTAAAAGTGAGCTGTTGTTGGTGATGGTGACTTTAATATTGTCCACAAATTCATGAGTTTTCTCCCTACAAGAGGAGAAAAGGACTTCATTCTTCTTCTTGAGTTGTTGACTGAACTAATGACTCTGAATAAATGGAATAGAGCATAAGTGGCCATGGGTGACTTCAAGGGTTAGGTCCTAAGACATACTGTGGCTTGCTGCTTACCATGGCTCATGGTGGGGAAGCCAGGGGTCATGTTGTGACAAGGCCAGCTGAGGTGTCCAGTCAACAGCTAGTGTGAGTGAATTTGGAAGATTTCCCAGCCCAGTCAAGGCTTCAGATGCCTGCAGCTCTGGCCAATATCTCAGTGACAACCTCATGAAATACTCTGAGGCAGACCATCCAGGCTGCTCCCAGATATATCTACAGAAATTGTGAAATAACAAGTGTTGCTTTAAGCCACTAAACTTTGGGATGATTTGTCACACAGCATCCGATAACTAATATATTAGCTATTGTTATTAATCTATACACATGAATGATTTTTATATGGAAAGCAAGGAATATATACACACATATGTATATATGTACATATATTTGTAAAAGTGCATTTATTAGATTGGCTCACATGGTCAGAGGCTGAATATTCCCACAATGGCAAACTAGAGAGCCACAGAAACCAGTAGCTGCTTAGTCCAAGAAGCTAGAAGTTTCCAAACAAGAGGGACCAAGAGTGCAGCCCCAGCCCAAGGCAGAAAGCCTGGATGCTCCTGGAGAGTCACTGGTGAGAGTCCCTGTTGAAAAACTGAAGAAATTGGGGTCTGATGTCTATGGGGGATGGCAGCAGCAATACACAAAAATCAGGCATGTGAACCAAGACAGGCCCATCAGAGTTCTTCCTTGGAATTTTTCCTGCTCCACAACGGAGCCTGTGGGAGCTGGTAGGCTTCCTCCTTCTTCCGTTTTTGTTCCATCTGGCTCCCAGCCTCTTGGATGGTACTGCCCACGTTCAGAGCAGGCCTTGCCTCTGGCTGGATAGCTGCAGTTGCTGTCCCACATGCTCTTATCTCTGGAAACACCTTCACAAACTCACCAGAAGCGTGCTTTGCTGATTTCCTAAGCATCTCTCCATCCAATCAACTTGACATGCAAGATCAGCCCCCACCCCCGGGGATAACAGCGGTGATGGATTACTGCCTTCAAGGAGCATTCAGTTTAGCGGGATGAGAAAGGTGAATGAGGCAGCGTTTGCCACAGAGTGTAAGCCAGTGCCACCGCAAAATGCAGCACAGACTAGATTTTTAAAAAGCACTTTATTATGACTATAAAGGGGGTCTATCTGGTGCACCAGAGTATAGGTTAAAGTTCAGGTGGTATCCAACTGGTCTAGGGGTCTTCTTTATGAAGAAAATCAAATCCCTCATTCTTTAAAACTACATGTTGGAGCTAAATATACACATCTCTTTCGATCCAATAATTCTACTGCTAAGTGTAGTTCACTGAAAGCCAAGTACAAGAATATTCAGAGAAGCGTTACTCATAAATCCCTGAACCAGAAACCATGCTGTGTGTCGTGTGACACTCTTGACCATCCTTCCTGGCTGCTGCAGGTGAGGTGCACATCCGGCCACTTTTCCATGTCTTAACCAATGTCACGTAGTCAATAGCTGATGACTGAGATGAGGCCCAGATGGTGGGATGAAGGAGCTATGGTCTCTTCCACTTGGAAGGAGAGGTGCACAAGACTCTTTTGGCTACAAATAATAGATATTCTAACCAGCATAGGCAAACAGGGACATTAGTAGGCTTGTGTGAGGTAACTAGGAGGTGGATAGGAGATGCCTGGTTGTAGGTTTGGTAGCTTCATAAACTGATTGCTGAGTTCTGGGCTCATCTTTGACAAAAGGGGTGGGAAGGGCTCTTCACTCTCAGCTCTAATGAAAAATTCTAGGGAAGAACTCTGATGAGCCTGTCTTGGTTTACATGCCTAATTTTTGGACCAATCCCTGTGGCCCAGGAGATGTGATAATATGACCCAGCCTACTCATGCCTGTGGCTGGGGAGAGGGATTTTAACTGAAGTGCAGAGAAAAATTCCTCAAAAGAAAGAAGGCTAATGTTACCAGAATAGTGGAGAAGTGAGTGTCAGGAAGATAAATTAAGAGTTTTCCTCCACTGAAAACTTCAGAGAGTGTGGTGCTTTGCAAAACATCCCCAGTGATCTTGTGTCCTGACATGAATTCCCTTTGCAGTGTGACTTTGCTGCTCTTCTCATCTCCCCTTGGACTTAGGCTTGGTCGCGTGACTCAGTCTTGCCAAAGGACATTTGCCAACCTGATGTGAGCAGAGGTTTGGAAAGTGCTTGTGCTCTGGAGTTGGCCCTCTCTCTTGCTGCAGGAACCTGAGTTTGCCGCATAAGGAAGTCCACACTAGCCTTCTGGAGAATAGGATCATGCCAAGAGAGCCTCTGGCCATCCCAGCTGTCCTGCACATCTCTAATGAAACCTCACATGTGTTGGTGAGATCAGCGCAGACCAGAAAACCACCCAACTAATCCACAGAACCATGAGGAAAAATCAGCATTTCTCACTGTAAATCGTGATATTTTGGGGTGGTGTGTCTTGCAGCAAATTGGAGAGGAGGACAAAAGTTAGTAAGGTCCTGAGTTGGCAGGGGATTGAGGAAGAGGTGGTGGTCAGAGGAACATTGCAGGCAGGAGAGACGGAATCAGACGTGAAACAGCACAGCAAAAGTGGACTTTCCAGCATTTTGGCTCCCCTGGAGCACAGGGAGAGGGGTGGAAAAAGGTGGAAAACACAGCTAACGGAGCAGATAGGGGCGACATCAGAAAGAGCCATGCCAGGTCAAGGAATTACCCTTTATCTTAACATCCATGGGGGAACCATAGGAAACTAAGGAGCAGTGAAGAGACATGAGTAGACTTGTATCTTTAAAAATATCAAAGCTTAGGCTGGAGCGGTGGCTCTGCGGTTGGAATGTTTGCCTGGCATGTGCAAGGACCCAGGTTCAAACCCAGCACAACGTACACAACTAAGTGTCAGAGAAACAAAGGCCAGACGGAAAAATAAATAAAAATTGATTTCCTCTCTCTCTCTCTTTCTCTCTCTCCTTCTCTCTTAAAAACAAAATATATCAAAGCTTCCAGGCACAGTGACACACACCTGTAATCCCAGTGATGTGGGAGGCTGAGGCAGGAGGATCACAAGTTCAAAGTCAGCCTCAGCAATGTAGCGAGGCCCTAAGCCACTTAGAGAGACTCTGTCTCAAAATAAAAATAAAAAAACAGTCTGGGGATGTGACTCAGTGGTAAAGTACTTGTGGGTTCAATCCCCAGTACAAAATTTTATATATATATATATATATGTATATATATATATATATATATACACATATATGTGTGTGTGTGTGTATAATATGTATATATATGTATAATATGTATATATATGTGTGTGTATATATATATACACATATATAAAATTAATGGGGTGTTTACAATATTTCAGGCATTTGAGAAATGTATGGCAAAAAGATTACCCTGGTTTCAGGGTGGAGACTAGATTAGAGGAGGGCAGGAATTTGACAGGCATACCTACAAAGAGATCACTTCAGGGATCCTGGGAGATGCCTGAACCAAGGCAGTAGCCACAGGGATGGAAGAGGGGACAGATGAGAGAGGTGTTCAGGAGGGAGGATGGCCCGTGACCATACTGGGGAATGAGGAAGGAGGAGGAGACTGAGATGTCTCAGGTGATTGGTGAAGAATTTTGTAATCAATAGCACTGTGGATTCTTAGTATCTTATAAACTCAGCTCCCAAGATTTGAAGGGAGCTTAGTGACTAGTCCCATCTCTCTATGTCACTTG
Organism: Aplodontia rufa; assembly: GCA_004027875.1. Lineage (NCBI taxonomy): Eukaryota > Metazoa > Chordata > Mammalia > Rodentia > Aplodontiidae > Aplodontia > Aplodontia rufa. The sequence continues at coordinate 9,698 of PVKS010013879.1, read as the reverse complement.
TCACAGATGATTCCCATGCTGATTATTGATTGTGTAGGGACAAATCTTTTTTTTTCAATGATTGGGAGATTGCTTTATGTTTGTTTTGTTTTGTTTTATTTGTGTTTTGGGATTACTGGCATAAACACCCCATGACTTCACAGAAACTGCTTACCAAAAGTCTCTGCTGTCCAATGAAAAAGTGAGATGATATAAAGAAAAACATGAAAGCAATAGCAGTGCAGATTGTAAAGCAGGTTCACCGCACACTGGTAACCAGCTTGCCTGAGTCTCCGGGTGTGGAGCACTCACACACAAGTTAAATGAAGCCGGCTTCGTACTTACAGGCAGCAAGGGAAAACAGAAGCCTGGGAATCACTGGAAGCCAGTTCTCCAAGGTTCAGAAAGCTGTCCAAGGGCAGATAGAGTCTTGACTGTATGTACCCCATGTGGACTACAGTTGAGAAACCCCAGAAGCCTACGGCCTGAGTTTTATAACCAGGGGCAATGCAACTCTTTGGGATAAAGTATTGAAGGACATCTTGTTTTAGGGACAAATTGGCACAGAGCTGTCTTGGCCAGGCTCTCCTTATCTCAGGAGGTTGCATTCCCAGCATATTCTAGTTATTCTTGAGAACTACAAGGCAGAAAAGTGGAGATCCTGGTCCATCCAAGGCCACCTGGAGACCTGTGCTACACAGGTGTACACACACGTGGCTGAAGTTAAGAGGAAGTGTAGTTCCACACACACTGCAGGGCACAAGGCACAAACTTAGACAGGAATCCAGCTTGCAAATGCGCTCCTCTTTAGGTGGCCTGGGTGTGACGAAACTGCTGAGGAGTCCCAGGGTCCTGTTAGATCTGGCTCACCTGCTTTTGTGAATCATAGGGACATCTTTGTCTTAGTAGCCTGCAAATCCTTAACTTTGTCTAGGTTAAGGATTAGATGGTGGGGCGCTATTGAGCTAGAGAAAATGAATATGCTGGTTCCACAGAGGCCTTCAGGAGCCTCCAAGCTCCAAGAGACCGACTTGTTCTCACCCGCCTGCCTGCCTGCCTTTTGTGTAGATGTCTGCATTGTCAGGGAGACACATTCCTGCTTACACACTGAGGCACTGTGTGACACGGACCTTGTCTCTGGAGGCACTGGAAGGTGTGGACCCATCCTGCCCCTGGGAGCCTGGAACCCCTCACTGTGGGCAGAAAAAGGGTGGCGCTGGGCACCATGGTGGCTGCCGGATGGTGCTCAGTTTCTGACTGCGCAGCTCAAGATCTGCAACAGGGCAAGTCACCCCAGGCTGGTGGGGTGGATTCGGGATGTGGCCTTTCCCTGCTGGGCTGGGCCTCCCTTTGTGGGAGTCCCCAGCACAAAGAGCATAATCCCGCAGACCTGCCTGGGAGAGGCAGGCGGGCGGGAGCGAGCTTGGCTTCCTGTCTTGCTGAATGGCTTGAATGGGCGCTGGGCCTGCTCTTAATCCCCCAGCGGCTGACTGTCCCAGCAGGGGGCGGAGGAGAAGGGAGGTGGAGTGGCTGGAAGCAGGTGGAGCCAGGCACTGTCAATTCTGCCTGACTTTCAAGAACAAGACCAGAAATCAACAATGGGCCAGTTTCAGGCTGGTGCCCTCTTAGAATCCTCCAGATTGTTCCTGGGGCTGTCCTTTGCCAGAGCTGGTTACAAGCAGGGAGTTCATGGCAATGGGAAATAGCTTCAAGAACTGGAAGCACCCTTGGGGATTCCATTCCCTCCTCTAATTTCACAAATGGGGAAACTGAGGCTCATATGGGCTGGGGATTTGGTAGGGCTAGGTAAGATGCCCAGTCCCTGCAGGTCTCCCCAGCTTCAGCATCCTGTGACCCCATGGCCCTTCTGCTCACACCCAGAGGTCTAGACGTTGAGCTACCAGGGACAGGTCACTGGGGGCATCCGTTTAGGAACTGAGTAACCTAAGTGCACAGGGATAGGACAGCAGCCTCTCCGAGAGGGCTAGTGTGCCAATTCCCTGTACATTGTTAGAGCCATGGGAAGTGTCACACAGGGCTGGGGGAGGTGGCCGGGCCCCTGCATGTTTGTTCTTGGCAGCATGGCCTGTGACACTCTCCCAGGTGTCCACTCCTTAATGGGTGTTGGAGAAACTGGTGAGACCGGTGAGGGTGGAGCCCAGAAAGGAGCACGGGTGCTGAGGAGGCATCCAGGCACCATGGACTTGGCTACAATGCACTTTTTAAAAGCCGCCTTATTTGTCATTATTTAGCCAGCTGCCTCCTGCCCCCCACCTTTGAAAGATGAAGGTGGTTATCTTAGTTTGGATTATTCCAGCAGTACTCTAAAGGGTCATATGAAAGAAGTTTATGTGGGAGGGGATCCTGGGAACGCTGCCAGGGAGCATGGAAGTGAAGCAGGAATGGGGAAGAATGATAGAGTGTGTAATCCCCCAAGTGCCATCCTGTTGGGGCCCTCCGGAGGGAGCCCATCTGGTGCCTACGTACAGCCTGGAGGGCCAGGGAGCTGGGGTGTGTACCCACTAACTCGCGTCAGCCTGTGGTTGAAGGGCTGCTTGTCCCCCAGCATGGAGTGGACAATGCCTCCAGTGGCCATCTGGTTGCTACTGGGAGTGAGGCACCCTGGTGTCTGCCATAGAGTGGCAGTGAGCCAGGTGCTGGGACCCCTGGGAGGGGTTCTAAGTCCCTCCACACATTGCTAGTTGAGGGGTTCTATAGCACATCATTTGTCCTCTATGAATTTCAGGGGAGGCTAAACTCTCTCACCCATCAGATGGGGGTGACTGCTGTCCTGCCCCTCCCACAAGAGGCAGAATTGTCAGTATGGAAAGGAATGAGTGTGTGCAGATGCTCTCCAATCCTCCTGGCCACCTGCTCCAGCATTTCAGCCAGGACTGTGGGCACCTCCGTATCCTCCTGTCCATCCCAATCCCTCACCTATCTCCTTTAGAATGGGAAAAGACTTTAAATCTAGAAATTATGATGTTTGGTCTTAAGGGAAAACAGTGATACAGCAGAGATGTCATGAGCCTGGGAATCAGGAAGCTTGGTTTCAAACCTCAGTTCATTCATTCGTTCAAGCACTATTTTTTGAGGACCTGCCACATGTCAGGGGCTCAGGCTGCTTGATGAAGAGTCAGCCCCACAGAAGCTCTGTGCCCTTTGGTAGGCAGACACCCCTCCCAACCCTGGGAGTGGGCATGTGGTTCCTGAGGTGCCTCCAGCACTGTGACTTTTTGCTTCAGGCACATTAGCATGGCCTCTTTGAGACATGCAGGGGTGGGTGGAGGAAACGGAAGGCAGGTGGAAGGCAGGCGCTTGCTGAGGCTGGGGATGTAGGTTGGGGTAGGAAAGTTCCATACTGGGGCCTCCAGTGAGACCGTATGCCCTGGGACCTGCTGCATAAGCTCTGCAAACAGCAGCTGAGGATGGTGGATTTGGTCAGCATTAAGCTGTATTAAGTCGAGCTGTTTCTACAAAGAGCACATTTTAGGATAAACATAGTACCAAAGCCACACTGAGAGGATGTAGCACTTGCAGGCTGTGGCTGCATGCCATCCCCAGCACCTAGTGCAGAGACTGTTCTAATCCACCCACATCCCTCAGCAGCCCCTTCCTCTGTTCTTTCCAGGAACCCAGGACCTGGAGATAAGCTCATGACTCAGGCTGGGTCAGTCAGAGGACTCCATCCTCCTGGCTACTAAGATTGGTCCAGAAAGGGTGGGGGGGTCATGTGATACGAGGCAGGCAAATTAGTCTTTTTTTTTTTTTTTTAAATAAGAGATAGAGGGATAGTGAGATAAAGACAAAATCAATTTTATTTCGTTTTTCATGTGGCTTTTGTTGCTCCAACACTTCATTGTGTACGTGGTGCTCAGGTTCAAATCCAGTATCCTTGTGCATGCCAGGCAAGTGCTCCAACTCCTGAGCCACCACTATCCCAGCCCCTAGAGTCTTTTCTTGACATGTATTTTAGCCAGAGGAAAATATGTGGAACCCAGAACTGATGGAAGTCATGTGATCACTCCATAGGAAACTCCTTGGAAGGACAGAGTGAGGCCAACAGATGAGAAGCTAAGAAGAGAGTCTTGCTGGTATCTGAGTCCCTGGTTACAGACCTCCCTGAGGCCAACTCCACCACCTACTTTTCTTCCAAGAAAAAAAAAGTAATAACCACTCTTTTTGAACAGTTTGATACATGCAGGCATTCACAACTGTTAAATAAGGTAGGTACTATCGTCAGCCCATGTGACAAATCACAAACCTGAGGCACAGAGCAATTCCATAACATGACTAAGGCAACAATACAACTTGCAAATGGCAGAACTGGGGCTTGAAGAGGACTGCTGTCCCAGAGTCCATTCTACTAATGACCTCACTGCACCACCTTCCTTCTGGATGATGAATCAGGGTATTCTCTGGCCATCAGGCCGTTCCTGATTTGGTGGGGAGAGGGCACACCAGAGAGCATGCTTCTGAGGTGGAAATCAGCAGTTCTGTATTGAGGTAATAGAGTATTATCTATGTGTCAGAGTAAATTTGTCCAGTATTTATCTAAAGTTATCGTACATGGTTTTTATTATCACATAAAGGAAAAAACCTCTATTCTCTGCCATTGGTGTAAGTAGACTTGCTGAGCGTTGTCTTGGTAGGGTCTTCCCAGTACTTAACTGTTTGCAAAATATACTTTAATGTCTCAGAACTCTAAGGGTCGTCTGTCAAAATAAAGATAGCTGTCTCGCGATGCAGGACAAGGAAGCTGAAACCAGAGAGGGGGAGAAGGTGTGCGTGTGCGCACATGGGCGGGCGTGTTTCTGTGGACAAGAAAGGCCATGAATGCTCCTGCGGGAACAGATCCCAGTTGTGAGCCGAGCTTGTCAGTTCTGATGCTTGGAGGGGAGCGTTCCGGCCCACTGCCTGTGTATGCAGTCACTCAGACTCAGCTAAGAGCACAGCAGCCTGGAGCCTGCCTTTCAGCAGCTGAAATCAGTGAGCCACACAAAAATGTAGGTGTAGTTCCCTGCCCCCTTCCCCTCGCCCCGTCCTCCCCTCTCCCGCTGGGTGGAACTGCCTGGAACAGGCCTGGCCCAGCTAACGAGTCTGCACATGCAGCATTCAGGGAGCAAGCACTGGGCAGCTCTAGGCACATGTGGAAACATGTACCCTCATACCCATGCTCCTATGTGCACGCACATGTCCCCATCTGTGGCTTTCCGGGGGTGTACTTAGGAAAGGTGTGGGGTCTGGGGTCTTGTCTGGTTCAGCCTCTGACTCTGTGATGACTTCTGACTCTTTCCTCTTCTGAGCCTTGACTGTCCATCTGTAAAATGGGAGACTGAGTTGAACCATCCCATCACAGCTGTTCCAAGCACCCAAAGATAGTAGGAATTGAGAATGCTGGATCTGAAAGAGCCCTGGGAAATAATTAGCCTTGTGCTTTTATTTCATAGACAGGGATACTAAGGGCAGAGGGGACATGGAATTGCCCAGGCCACAGAGCAATTCAGGCACAGAAGGACCAGATCATGGGCCTCCTGACTCTCAGGACCCACACCCCAAGTGCACACAGGGTCCTGAAAAAGAGCAAATAGCTGACAAAAGCCAGCTCTTCCCCTCGTACCTGATCAGCCATGTGGATGTCATTTTGAAGCCAACATACTTTGCAAATACCACTTGTTAACCCGAATTCACATGGACTGTGCCGTGGGAGATGTTCTTGTGAAATATTAGCTCAGAGAGGCATATAAAGGACCGCATGACTCTCAGTTTGCTTAACATATTTAATTTGCTTTATGCCTGCAAGTTCATACTGAGTTCTTACATATCTGCTGGCCTCTCTATTGACATTGTTATAAATCCAACTTTGCCATCTCCAAAAGAGATGGAGAGATGGAGCCCTGGGAGGTAGGGAAGTCAGGTTTTGGGACTACTGGCAGAGTTTGCTCAGGTCCCTGACCCTCTGATTGCCCTTCTGCAAACCGCTGATTTGGCATTCACCTGGGTGATTTCTCTGCCTGTATCTGCCCACGGAGTCCTCCTCAGCCCCTGGGGCCCACCCCAAACACTTCCTCCTTTCTCAGACTCTGCACTGGGGCTCCCCATGTATGCACCAGTCTGTGGGTCCAGTTAGGTGCTCCTCAGCAACAGGGACTGAAACCCCGAAGTCCCTTACAAGAGGCAGGGCAGAATAGCTGCTCAGAAATGTGTGTCCCTTGGATAGACTCCAGAGATCTCAAAGTTAGGGCACTCAAGTCCCAAGAGACAGCTGGTTCCACACTGAGAAAGTCAACCTTCCTTCCTCCTGCACCTCTGCCACCCAGCCTGCGTGATATTCCAGAGGATGTCATGGGACTTGCAGGCTGACCTAGACTGTTGCAAATCGTATCCATTTTTTTCAGCACACACCACGCGCCAGGCACTGATGTTAGTGCTAAACCTGACAGCCCTAACTCCGTGCTCAGGATGAGGGACCCACGGTTCAGACCTCTCATTGCTTGCCTTGAGGGGACCTAGGCTTTGCCTGCAACTCTGATTTCCCCTGCTTATTCAGGGATGACCTGTGGCCTCTTTGAGAAGGCTGACACTTGCAGGAGACTGGAACTGAGGCATTTCCCTCTGCAGGACTTTTCCTCTTAGTATAGAGGGCAGGAATGGGGAGAGGGCTCTTCCCTGACTCTGACGTCCCACGGGCTCTCCTTCTTCCCCTGGCCTTGGTCTTCTCATGGTGACAGTGAAGAAAGGGACAAACTACACTCAAATAATTGATGTTCCTGAGAAAACATCCAGATTTTACTCTTGCTTTCACCAGCAAAGGCGAGGAGATGTGCAAGGGGAGGAAGTTGACTGATCTGCCATGTTTTGAAGGGGATTGGGAGTGACCTGAGCTCCCTGAGATGGTGATAACTTGCCTCATTGGTTCACAGTCCATGGGAACACGGAAAACAGGAAAGTTTCTGCACATGGCTGAGGAGCAGAATCACCTGGGAATACCTGCTAAAATAAAATTCCTGGGCCTGCTTCTGGAGAGACCAAGGCTATACATATGGGCCAGGAACAGGAGAGTTTTTGTTTTGATTTGCATTGCTGGGGATTGAACCCAGGGTATTTTACATGCCAGGCAAGTGCTCTACCACTGAGCCACACTCTCAGCCTGGATTGTATGTTTTTAATCCTCTAGATGATTCTCAGGCAGAAGTTGAGGAGCCACTGTCTGAGAGATCTGAGGTCCAGGATTCTTCTAAGTGTGAGGAGCCAGGAGGGCTAAAGTGGGGGGCAATGCTACTGTGAGTAAAAGTTCCCAATTCATTTGACATAGTCATAACTTACAGAATATTTTTATGTCTTACTTTAATCCAAATAAGATTTAAAGTATCAGAGGAAGAAAGCCAACTCAGATCGCAAAATTAAAAGTTAGTCTTAGGGGCTGGAGTGGTGGTTCAGTGGTTAGTGTGCTTGCCTGGCATGTGCGAGGATGCAGATTCAAACCCCAGCACCACGTACACAATGAAGTGTGGAGCAATGAAAGCCATATGAAAAACTGAATAAAATTGATTCTCTCTTCTCTCTCTCTCTCACTCTCACTGAAAAAAACGTTAGTCTTACCAGATAAATACTTAACAGAAATGAATTTGGGAGTATTAAAAAATACAAGAATGTTCGTAGGCAGATGCAGCGGTACACCCCTATAATCCCAGCAGCTTGGCAGGCTGAGGCACGAGGATCACAAGTTCAAAGCCAGCCTCAGCAACTTACTGAGACTCTGTCTCAAAATAAAAATAAAAAGGGCTGGGGGTGTTGCTCAGTGGTTAAGCACCCCTGGGCTCAACCTCGTATTAAAAAAAAAAAAGTTTGTGGCAGTATCTTTTATAGTGTCAATAGGATAAATGAACTGGAATATATTTATACAATAGACTATTTTGCTTCTGTGAAAATGAAATAAACCATTGCTATAAGTAAATCTCAGATAAATATTTAGATATAATGTAGACTGAATGACTTTAGATGCAAAAGAATACATATTGTATGATGCCATTTTTAAGAGTTTTAAATTTATATAAGTGGAAAAACTAATTATTTCTGAAAGATATTGACTGGGGGAGGGCAAGAAAAAATCTTCTGTGAGGCTGGGAATGTCATGTATATTGATCCACATGGTGGGAACAAGGTGTACACACTGGTGAAAATTTGTTAAGCTGTACACTTAATAGGTGTGTATTTTACTGAGTGTGTTTTATACAATATTTTGGGGAGGATACTGGGTATTGAACCCAGGGGTGCTTAACCCCGAGCCACATCTGCAACCCCTTTTATTTTTTTGTTTTGAGACAGGGTCTTGCTAAGTTTCTCAGGCCCTCGCTGAGTTTCTGAGGCTGGCTTTGAATTTGTAATCCTCTTGCCTCAGCTTCCCAAGTCTCTGGGATTACAGGCGTGCACCACCACACCTGGCATTTTATACAACTAAAAAAAAAGTTAAGGAGAAAAATGGTAAGAAATAGAAATCCCAACGAATTTGGAAACACTGACATCAAATGAACTGTATTCACCGACCAGATTACAAAGCAACTGAACTCAGCTGTTCAAAGATAGCTTCCCCTACCTCCACAAGTCCAGACACCTGGCCACAGAAATACATCTGTAAAACTCTTAAGTTAAAAGAGAAATTGGGGGAAGGAAGTTCTGGGGAGTGATACTGGCCAAAGTATATTGTCATATTGTGGGCGTGTACAAATATGTAACAAGAAATGCCGTCACTGTGTGTAACTATGATGCACCAAGAGAAATGTGAAAATGAAAGGGAAAGAAAGAAATCTGAACAGTAATCGCACTACTTAGAACTGAATGACAATGATGATGAGAGCAGCATTTCTTAGATTCTGGTGCATAGTAAGTACTTACATATTTGTTGAACTGCATGATCTCACTTACATGCCAAATCTAAAATAGAGCTGAACTCATATAACAGAGGATAGAAGGGCGGGTACAAGGGGCTGGAAGGTAGTTGAAAGGGGAAGTATAAACCTTCAGGTGTAAGACAAATAAGTCCTGGAGACCTAACGCAGACCACAGTGACTGAAGTGAATGAGTATTATATACACTTGAAATCCATCTCAGGGTTCTCAACAGCACCACCAAACAAACAAAAGAAATAATAATAAATAATAGAAATAATAATAATAAATAGATATATTAATTAGGTTGATTTTGGTAATCATTTCACAATGTGTACATATATCAAAATATCACCTTATACACACTAAATATATATTATCACATTAAATATATACTATTTTAACTTACCAATCATTCCTTAATAAAGTTGGGAAAAACATTTTTTGAGTGAATGGGTATCAGACTAGTGGGGTGTCGCCAAAGGAGTACTCAGAGGGAAATTTGTAGCTTTCACCATCCTCATTATTAAAAGTGAAAAAAGTTTAAATTAGGGAATGAGATCAACTAAACTTTCCATCAGAAAGTCTAGGAGGATATCCCAATCTCAGAGACTCAAGGGCCAAATGTTTTCTTTCATTTGTAGAAGCTAGAATACAACCGGAAACAGTATGCTACATGGCTAAGCTAATAATAACCTCAACATGTATGAATTTTTACACAAACAGGGGAACCTTGCCTAGGATACCTGGAGATGTAGGGAGGGGGGCAGGTAGGGGGGAGGGATTAGGAAGGATATCTAGGAGACTGGAGGGAGGGAATATGGGGGAATC
>PVKS010013878.1:0-49717 GCA_004027875.1 Aplodontia rufa | reverse complement strand
CCTTCCCCCCATATCTCTAAAAAAGGATTATGTTGTATAGCATTATATCTTATCTGGATTTAACACATGATAATAGACCAACTTTCTCAGTGGCCAGGGTCTAGTCCCAACCTCCACAGATGAGTGGAGACAATCGACCATTAGTTCTCTGGGTTAAGCTGATTTTACTCAGCATGATTTCTTCCATAGCCATCCATTTACCTTCAAAGGCTGCAATATCATTGTTTCTAATTGCTGTGTAGAATTCCATGGTGTAAATGTACCACAGTTTTTGGATCCATTCATCCAGTGAGGGACATCTGGGTTGTTTCCATAGCCTAGCAATAAAAATTGTGCTGCTATGAACATAGATATTGCTGTGTCACTATAATGTGCTGATTCTAAATCCCCTGGAAAGATAATTTAATCAATTTCACTCCCCAATAACTCCCATTACCCTGCCCTCCTCCTTCCCTTGAGTCATCTTCCTCAACCTCAATGGTCTCCCTTCTGCTCAGACTGTTTTCTTGCTATCTAGTGTTCCTTCTCATGTACTCTCCTCTTCTCCCCTCAGTGGCACATTTACAAGGCTGACAATATTTTCATTTTCCATAAGCTAAACTTGAGCTGTTCTACATAATTCTTCACTTTCCCTGTTCTTGATTTTCTTCCTTAGAAACTATTTATTGCCCCCATGGTTAAAAAAAAACCTGACAACTGGATATTAATTTTTTTAAATTTACTTTTCTGCAACCTAAGAACCAGAGAGGGGGAAGGAGAGTTCCTCTGGAGCTACCTAGAGTCCTTGCTGGTGTCCTAACTATATGCTGTCTTCTGAGCAATATCCTTTATAAGGGCCAGTCTTCCCAGTTAGATATTTCCTAATTCATGGGCTTTAGTTGTTTCTCCTGGCTGAGAAAGCTTATTTTCATATCAAGGTGAATTCAAGAAAAGTACCAGAATTTTTTGATAGCTTTCCTTGGTTCTTTTTCTGGAAAGCAGGTATGGTAAGGAGTATTAAGGGCTACCTTTCAAACTTTCTTACCTGAAGCATTCTCTCTTTCTTTTTTTCTTTTTTTAGTCTTGATTGCTGCTGATGAATTTTTTGCTTTTTAAAACACAATATTTTTGTTCATTTCATTAGATACTGCAGGAGAAATGCTCTCTGATTTGATTTCCTTTACCTCAAACTTTCAGAACATTTATTGAGCACTGCTGGTGACTCCATGCAGGTGGTTCCCAGGCCACAATTAGAAAAAAGCAAAGCATGAAATTCAGTGTCAGGGTAAAAATGAATGATGTAGTAAAAAAGAGAGAACCTTCAGATTTACTTAAACAATGCAAATTTTTAAAAATTTTGTATTTATTTAGATTATGTTTGTTTCCAAGAGCTTTTTAAAAAGGGTCAAAACACTTGGAAGTTTTTACTTTTCCCAACATTAAAAACAATAACAGTAGATAGTTGCAGGTTGAAAATCTCATATATGAACCTTCAGAAAGAAAAGCAACCAAATCATCCTCATAATCACACAAGATATCAGAGTGGCATTAAAATGTTTTCCAAGTACACAATATCCTTTCCCCAAGATGTCTCCTTCTAAAAGCAGCTGAGCTGAACATCTCTGACATTACCAGACTTCACATTTATTTATCTTACAAAGTGAAACTAATTCTTTCATTACTTTTAGAGATTAATTCTGTATGCTAACCTCAGAAAACTTGATCTTTTCCACTAGTGCTTAGCCACCTTTTAAGCAACATCATGGGAGAAAAAGTCAGTGCTGTGAACAGGGACCTAGCTGTACGGTTCACATTGAGATCAGCAAAAGGGTGGATAAATCCCTAAGTGCCGATTTAATTTTGTTGCCAGAAAAAGAAACACCCAACCAGTATTCAGAGTCCATCAGGCTCAGCTTCTCTGATGTATCTCTGCAAAGAGCAATGGGCAGGAAACCACACATCTTGGAGCCTGAACCCTCCTGAACCACAGCTGCTTGCCAAGATCAGGCGGTTGATCCCTTGGAGTCCAGTGATCATGCTGCTCAGTGTTGCTGCATCACGGGTTCTTGAGGGCTGATTATCTTCTTTTCAGCATTAGGCAGGTGTGCTTCACCATTAGCTTAATTCTGTGTTCCTTGGATGATTCACAATGATTGCTTCACATGTCACCTTAACCCAGTGAGCAAATTACAAAAAGCTGTTGATTCATTTTAAAGGATAGTACTCTCTCCTAATTACAACGGCTGAAGAGGCTATATGGCCAATAGCCATTATTCTGATTTTCTGGTGTGCTTCACAATGATGAGTTAAGTCTTGTTAAGGAGGCGGAGAAGCAGTGTTTAAGCTCCCATACTCTGGGCTCAGGAATTTAAATCTTGGCTCTATACTATCTGCATGACAGGGCAAAGTATTTTTCCTCATGAAACCTCAGGTTCCTTATTTGTAAAATAGGGATTATAATAGAATCCATTGGGAGCATTTAAAAACCTAACATGCAGAAAATTCTTAGGCCCGTGCAAATGTTCTCCATGAAGGAACTGCTGAAGACAATCAGCATCTTACTATTTTATTTAAAAGGTTGATACCAAAGATTCACTTTTATATATTTTGTATACTTTAAATTTTTATTGAGTCACCTTACCAATAAATATTAACCTAATGAAGTACTTCTACAACTAGGTGCTTTTTATTTGCAAGTTTAAAATTTTTATTTTTAATTGTAGAAAATCACCTCATTTTATAGCTGAGGAAACAGCAATAGACAAGAGATTTGTCACAAAGCTGAATAGAGGTAAAGTTAATACCAAAACTTCAGTGTCATTATTTTGCATTCAGAGTTTGTTCTACTCCATTGCCCTTCCTTTCCTGGTGTGATCAGACTCATCACTGGAGACTCATTTTGTAGCCATCTGCCTACAGAGAGAGGCTGGTCTAGATGTTTGTAATTTTGCATTTTGGTTGTTATTATAAAACACCTCAAAATAATTCTGTGTTAAACAAAGTGTTTATTTCTCATGTTAAAGTCCAGGTAAGTGATCCAGTGCTGATATGGAAGTACTACAATCACCAGAGACCCCAGCCTCCTCTCTCAATGCCCTGTATACCTCAACACTTGTCATCTATATTTGGTCTAAGAAGATTACTCTGGCTTTTACCATAATTTCCTCTTTTCAGTCAGTAAGGGTATGGAGAGAGGCCAAAGACTGGCTCATGTTTCCTACTTTAAAGTCCCAAATACTTTTGCTCACATTCTTTTTGTTGAACAGCCAGATAGCTACATCTAGCTACAAGGGAGGCTGTGAAATATTTTCAATGGCCGTGCCCACCTAAAAATTCTATTTCTGCATAAGAAAAGGGGACTGGATATTGGGGTACAGTTAATATTTTCTGACACATACATACACTAAATTTTAAATAGAATGATATTTTTACAAAAGTACTAGAGTTTTAGATTTTAATACAACAATCAAGAGGTGTATATAAGTTCTAACCATCTACAAAGGATAATTAATCTGCTTGGTTTAGGACAGCAGATCCCCCTAATATCTACAATGGCAGTATGGAGTTATACATAGTCTTGACAGTATTTGAAAACCAGTGGATAAAAAGACTATATAACAAGTGGGGACCAACATGTAGAAAAACTAACTCTTGTATTCTCCTAGTGGGAATGTAAAATGGTGTAATCACTTTATAAAACATTTCACAGTTTCTTAAAATGTTAGAGTTACCATGTATCCAACTAATTCCACTCCTGCATATCTACCCATGATCAATGAAAGCCTATATTCACATAAAGACTTACATATAAATGTTCATAGACATATTATCTATAATATCCCCAAAGTGGAAATAAGTCAAATATTCATTAACTGGTGAATGGACAACAAATGTGGTATATCCATACATTAGAACATTTTTATAGCAATAAAAAGGAACAAAGCAGAAATATGTGCTTCAATATGATTGCATCTCAAAAACAGTAAGTAAAGGAAGACAGACACAAAAGAACATACCTGATAATTCCATTTACATGAAATGCCCATCATAGGGAACTCATAGATGGCTATATTTAGAAGTTTTGGTGACACCCATCCCATTACTTTTTTTTAAAGAGAGAAGGACAGTGAGAGAGAGAGAGAGAGAAAGAGACAGAATCAATTTTTATTGAGTTTTTCCCATGGCTTTTGTTGCTCTGACATATAGTTGTGTACATGGGTGCCGGGGTTTGAACCCGTGTACTTGGGTCTGCCAGGCAAGCACCACAACTGCCGAGCCACCGCTCCAGCCCCTCCATTAACTTTTTAGATGGAAGAAAATGATGATAATAGGAGCAAGAAACAGAAAGTACTTAGCGAATGGGGTAGGAATGGAGAGTGAGTACAAATGAACACAAGGTTTCCCTTTGGGGTGACGGAAATATGCAAAAGTTTTATTATGGTAATGGTTACAAAAAATCTGTAAACTTACTAAGAATTGTTGAATTTATACATATAAAGTGTCAATGGAAGAAGCATATGTATCTAACTGACTACCATTATAGAGTAACTCTGCGGGGATAGGGACAGTATAGGTACTGGAGATACCAGACACAAATATGTTTGTTATCTGCTTCCAAATATCTCACACCTTGGATGTCATCAAGGAAAAATTTTTGAAGAATTTTTGTTTGTTTGTTTCAGAGATGGGAAAAATTGAACCAAAAATGACCAATAGTTGAACCAAGAAAACAATGGGAAGAGAAAAGACAAGAGGAAAGTCAATCATGCTGAACCCCTGCATTGAGAGTCCACATGTGATGACTTAGAAGGTATGGAGAGAATGAACTAAGCACATAAAAGATGCAGCACTGAGAGTATATTCCCAAGGTCCCTGAGGTCCAGTTCAACCTCTTATAGTTTCCATGAGACCAAACCACACCTATTCATCTACTAATTCTTCAGATGTTCCTTTAAAAAAAATGATTCAGTACTATCTTACATAATGAAAGGATTCATTGGTTCACATTCATACATACATACATATTGACAGAGTTGCTTAAACCTGATCCTTGTCCAGAATCTCCCCCATCCCCCACTCCTTGATCTCAAGTCTCCTCTGTAATCCCCCCATTTACAGGTATAAATGGCCATACACATGTAATTTAAACATTGAAATTACTAGATTTATACACCTGCATGGGTATGTTTGGGCTTCTCACGGGAGGCAACTGTACTCTACAGTATTGAACACCCCTGTCTACCCTCCCTTTCTTTCCCCCACTTTTTTCATAGCTATAGTCTCCACAGATTGAGTGTTATTTCAGATTTGGTGGGTCTATTAAATACACTTGAATAACTTTCAACCTATCTTAGTTTTACTCCACTGTCCACATATGAGAAATATCATTTGGCCCTTAAGTCTCTGTGTTTGGGATATTTCACTCAGCATTTTTTTCCATTTCCATTCGTTTACCTGCAAAAGCCATGATATCATTCTTGCTAATAGCTGAGCAGAACTGTATATGGCAGTTTTGGGATCCATTCATCCCGTGAAGGTTATATGAGTTGTTTCCATAACTTAGCTATTGTAAATTGAGCTGCTATAAACATTGATGTAGCTGTATGTCTGTAACAAAATGATTCTAGCTCTTCTGGGAAAATACCCAGAAGTGGGATACATGGGCCTTATTGACAATCCCTAATTGTTTGAAGTCTCCACACTGCTTTCCAGAGTGGCTGTAACAGTTTGCAGTTCCTCCAACAGTATGTTAATTATCCTTTCCCCCCACAACCCCTCCAACATCTGTTATTGTTCATATTCTTCATTTTTTGCCTCTCTGTCTAGAATGAGGTATAATCTCAGTATGGTTTTGATTTGCATTTCTCTGATTGCTAGTGGTATAGAATACTTTCTCATAAATCTTTTGGCTTTTTGAACTTCCTCTGTTGAGAAGTTTCTGCTTATTTCCATAGCCTATTTATTGATTGGAATTGTTTGAATTTTGGGTGTTAAGTTTTTTTAGTTCTTTGTATATTCTGGATATTAGTCCCCTGTCAGAGAGGTAGCAGGCCATAATTTTCTCCCACTCTGTAGGTTCTCTGTTGACACTCTTGACTAATTCCTCAGCTGTGCAGAAGCTTTTCAGTTTAATGGCATCCCACTCATTAATTCTTGGTTTTAATTCTTGAGTTATGGGAATCTTGTTAAGGAAGAATGTGCCTACACCAATAATATGGAATGTTGCCCCTATTTTATCTTCTAATAATTGTACAGTTGCTGATTTAATTCCTAATTCTTTGATCCATTTTGATTTGATTGTTGTTCAGGGTAAGAAATAAGGATCTAATTTCAATTGTCTGCATATGGCTGTCCAGTTTGCCACCACGATTTGTTGAACAGGTTGTCTTTCCCCCAACCTATATTTTTGCCCCCTTTTTCAAATATCAGATGAACCAGCAGTCTTAATGGGATTCCTGGGCATGTCTAAATGACACACAGAACTGAACATGTAACTTCTGGAAGGTGTTCTACAGGACCATAGTGATCATGAGCCCCTACACACAGCCACTTCAGAGTGACACCACTATGCTGGCCACTCTGTCTTTGTAGTCACTAGGCTATAGAAACTATATGTGACAGAATGTGTGACGCATAGTGCATTTTGGAATGATTCAGTAAGAAAAGAAAGGAGATATGACTTGGCAACTTATAGGTATCGGTTGAAAATTAGACTCTATCAATAAGTGGCTTAGGTTCTATCCATTTTTCTTTATTTCTTGTACTTGTGGAAATATGATTCCCAGTTTTTCCTGATTTCCCTGTTCCTCAGTCTATAGTGCTTAACAATTACATTCAGAATTGCTTCTCTCTTATATCTTTAGGAAACTAACAATGTGTGTTAAAATTAAATGATACAGAGATCAATTTTAAAATCATGGGTTTACAATAGCTAATCATGAGAATGTTCTTGGGCAAAGGAGTTATCTAGTGTTCTGTTGTTTTATATACATACATATTTGTGTATATTCATATACCAGGCAAATGGGAATTTATAGTGTGAATTAAAAAATAATTCTTTCTGAAAAAAATTCTGTTATTCTAAGCCTTCTTATTTCTCACAATATTTCTTACTACAAAATTCCATTTTTGAGGGGAGGTATACCAGGGATTGAACAGAGGGGTGCTTAACCACTGAGCAACATCCCCAGACCCCCTTCTTTTTTTTTTGAGATAATGTCTTGCTAAGTTGTTTAGGGCCTCGCTAAGTTGCTGAGGCTGGCTTTTGAACTTGCAATCCTCCTACCTCAGCCTTCCCAGCCCCTGGGATAACACGCAAGTGCCACCACACTCAGAACTAAATTCTATTTTTAACTGTAAATATTGACAATTAGAATGTTATCTATTAATTCATAAATATAATTTATTTTCTGGATCTCTCATGATTTATAAATGTTCATATGAAGCCTGAATATTCACTTAAAAGACATCTTTCATTTCTATGTACGGGGAATGATTGACTTTTTAAAATTCTCTCATTCAACTCAATTCAAAACTCTGTGAAAAAAATCACACTAGTATCTTAATCACTAAATTGGAGAACTCCCAGATTATTCAGGAGAGCTATCTTCTGAAGCATATCTTACCGGTGATAATTTATATCCTGTGAGTAAATATTTCAGGATGCTAATTGATGTACATATAATGCAAGCAAATTCTATTTGAAATTGACGAGCAAGGACTAGAACAAATTTTGTACTTCATCAGAATCTTTCACTTTGTTCATACATAAGAAACATTTTATTAATAACAGCAATGAAATAAATTAAAAAATGAATTGTGCTGCGATTTAAAACTCAGGAAAAGCTTGCCTTGGCTATTGGACGTGGCATATGCAGAAAAATAAAACCCAGGTGTATTATTAGAGAGGCATGCCGCTTTGTCTTAAAGAGACATTTCTTTCTTTAAAAAAAATTACAATAAGAGTTATCAATAGCCACTGACTGTAGGCTACTAAACAGTTTTGGAATCAGTGCCTTTTTATCATTTAGGATATTAAATTTCTTCTGGAAGTGCAGAACTTTGAGTATATATGGAAATAATCACTTAATGGCAAATAATTGAAAGTATTACTTTAAAAAGAAGAGACAAAAACTCAGAGAAGGCCTGAGCTCCTAAAATAGTTCAAAAGATCAAACATGAGGTACTCAAAAGAATTGGTCTCCGAGTTTGAGGAATGGCGATGGCTCATCCTCAAGGCAGGCAAATCAGCCTGTTATGTAGAAAAATCTTAAGGGTAGAGTGGCAAAATTTCTTTTTTTACTTAAATAAAATAAAAAGCAACACACTGTCAAATAATTTTTAACAAATCAATTTTTTCAACAATAAGATGCTCACCCCTCTATTTATTTGGTTACATCGAGCCCATTTCCCTTCTACATGCTGGACGTTTTCACAGAGCACTGAGATTTCCATGGGATAGCATGCCAATGTTGGGTATTCAATTATTTGAGTGCCTATGTTCATTTCTGAGTCATATAAAAAAGTCTAGCTGCCCCTGTATATGTCTTTCATTGTTTAAACATCTGTGCAAAATCTCTATTATGCACTAGTTTCAGATCAGGAAATTTAACCAGCAAGAATGTCACCTTTCTTTATTTTTCAAATCAAGATTAATTGAGCTCAAGAGCCTCATTCTTCATGGTTGGGGAGCAGTCATTATTAGTCACTTAGGGATGATGGAAGAGCCTCTAGCTTACAATAAAAAGGAGGAGCTGGCTGCTCCTTGGTGTGTATTGCTCTTGCCTTTGAGGTCTTTGTCAAAAGACCCAGTGATCATCTGTGTAATGTTTAGAAAAAGAAGTACAGGGTACTTTGAGGGCAAATCAGGTAACTAATGAGCCACCAGGTAGTGGTTGGGGGCATGGAAGGAAAGCATCCCTGAACAGGTGACAGTTAACCTGAGAACTAAAGAAAGAGTAGATGTGGCTGTGCTGAGGGCAGATGAGTGGATGGGAGCAAAGTGTCTTATTCCAGGGGAAAGGAACCACTTGCAGAAGACCTGGTGGTAGGACAGAGCCTGCAAAGGAGAGAAAGCCAGGGTATTCTCAGTCCCTTCTCTCTGTTATTTAATGAATAAAACTTACCTGGGGTCAGGTTTGGGGGCATTGTCTCCTGAAGATAACTCTTGAGTAGCAGCAAATGGCTGTTGGAAAGCTAGGGCTGCTAATTGAAAATATGCAGCTTCACTGAGTGATATTCCTGATTTAGAGACCCTCAGAAAACCCACATCTCCTATGATCCCCCAAGCAGACAGAAGTGGCCAGACATACCTGAATCTCAGCAACGGAATATCAGTTAGGTTCAGTCTGGCCATTCCCTTCTTTCCCATGGTGCCCTGCATAACCATCATAGTTAGTGTTGTGATGTATTAGTGAAAAATAAGAAGTTTGGGAGACTTTTTAAATGGAGATATATATGTATGTATATGTGTATATATATATATATAAATTTTTGTTTTACATGATGTTATACTACTATTTTTTCAAGTGAAAAGTATCAAATATACATTGTCCTAAATGATTTATTTTTTAACTGTGTTGATTTTTTTATTATTGAACAACCATACAAGTTTTTAACAAAATAATAAAAAATATGAATAGATTCTGGATATTAGATTTACCCCCAGGAGAGCCCCCCCCAATTACCCACCCTTATCCCTCCCTTCCCCTTCCCACAATATCTCTAAAAAAAGTATTAGGCTGTATAACATTACACCTTATCTGGATTTAACATATGATAATAGACCATCTTTTTCTATTTAAATTTACCTCTTGGCATCAATAAAAATAAACATGATTCAGTTATCCATAAACAAGTTTCCAAACATTATTAAATGCTTTATTTGTGTTTATTTCCATAAATAATTTATAATACCAGGCAATATTCAAACCTAAGCAAACACACAAACAAAATCATCAAAACATAAGAAGAAAGCATGGAAAGAAAGAGGTCAGGATACAGGGAAAAGAGGGAGAAAAGGAGGAAATAAACAAGTAAGATATTATTATTACATCATAGTGCACTAGCAGAGAAAATTTAATTTAACTGTATATGGCTTAACATCGTGAACAAATTTATTGTCTAATGAAAACTTGAAGTTGCAAAAAAGGAAGTCAAACAATAGACTTTTCTGACATTGAGAAGGAGGAAGAAAACATGGGAAAACTCTTCCCTTTGGACAAAACAAACACTCAACCAGCTGGTAGTCATACTGAGGGAAAGGGGACAGGACAGGTGATTTGAAATCACACACATTCCTGAAGCCCTTCTGAATTCTTACAGGTCAGTCTACACTATTCATGAAAATGAACCAGATCCTCTAAGTATGCAACAGAAAAGACAGTTGCCAATCAGTTTCCCAGAATATTCCAACATAATTACCTTCTTATTAGATAAAAATGGAAAAGAAAAAAATAAATTCACTAGAAAGCAAAGAATATGAAGACCAATATGTATCTTTGGAAATTTAACAATTAAATTTTCTTCTTCTTCTCAGATATATATCCCCTTAACCTAAATAATCTGGCACAGAACCTAGGATACGTAGGTGTTTAAGAAATATTTGTTGAATATACAAACAAATAAAAATACAGCCAATATTTTTAAAATTGAGGACATCAAGTTTATTATTTCTCTTCCAAGAATTTAAGCATGACTCCTACTATAGCATTTTTAGTTTGCCTACCATACACTTCTGCTCTACACACTAGAACTAAATTTAACATCTTAAAAAGAAACAAAATTGGTTCCCAAAGGAAATGGGTATTGGGCACTTATACTTTATAAAGCTTTGTGCTTCTAGAAGATGGGTGAACAAAAAGTACAAAAAAAGGTCCTGCCCTCCTTTTACAAGTCTATTTCTCCATCCTGCTCTGGGTAAATAAAACACTGGGCAAATCAGTGAGGCAGCTGAGCTTCACAGTTAATGCTGTAGTGGGAAAACATCCTTGTATATCTGGCTGTGTCACAGGGGGCCTGAGCTAAACCACAACAGACAGCAGAAATGACTGAAAGAGAACCAAGTCAGATGAGGAACCAAGTGAGCCAAGCAAATGGGAGAAATGTGAAGTGGTAGTTCTGCCTGCCCTGATCTTCTTGGCGAGTGTTCAGTCAACATTTCACAGAGCCAACTAAAATGTCAGACCATTTCTGAAAGGGTCACCATGAGCTTTTCAAAAAGTGATTTTTCCAAGAAAATACTGCTGAGTACATTTCATAGTGTGTTTATAAGGTTTTTAAAATCCATTTATCAATTGACAAACATTTCCTGTTTTTTTGCTAGTGTGAATAATGCTATTGAAAACATTTGTGGGAAAGTATTTGTGTGGACGTATATCTTCATTTCTGCTTTGGTTTGGATGTGTTTGTCCCCCAAGTGTTCATGTGTTGGAAGCTTGGTCCTCAGGGTGGTGATATTGAGACCCACCTTTAAAAGGTGGGTACAAGTGAAGGGTGATGAAGTCATCAGAGGCACTGTCCTGATGTTCCTGTGGAACCTCAGATTGTTCCTGCAAGAGAGGTTATGAAAAAAGAACAAACCTGGCTCTTCTCTGGTTTCTTGTCTTCTCATACAATCTTCCTCTCTTACATGTGCTCCCAGCTTGATGCAACCACCATGATGCGATTTGCCAGGAAGTGTTGTAGACAATAAGGGCCTCACTAGTGCTAGCACCATACTATTTAGACTTTCAGCCTCCAAAACTGAGTGCTAAATAAACTTCTTCCTTTTAAATTATCCAACCTTGGGCATTTCATTGTAGCAACAGAAAACACTAACAATTAACTCTTTTGTAAATATCTAGAAGTGGGATTTCTGGTCATGTAGTTTTTTTGTTTGTTTTGTTTTGGTTTTTGTTTTAAAAGAGAAGGACAATGAGAAGGAGAGAGAGAGAGAATCAATTTTATTTAGTTTTTCATTTGGCTTTTGTTGCTCAGACACTTCACTGTGTATGTAGTGCTGGGGTACAAACATGTATCACTGCACATATGAGGCAAGTGCTGACACCACTGAGCCACAGCTCCAGCCCCTTCTGGTCATATATTAAGTGTATGTTTAAATTTTTAATGGCTGTCAAACTGTTTCCTAAAGTGGCTATATCATTTTTCATTCCTGCCAGCAATGTATGTGTGGTACAATTGCTCTGTATCATTAACAGCATTTAGAATAATAAGTTGCTTTTTTGTTAATTTGATGAGTAATTATATACCTGTGTGGTTTCAATTGACATTTCCTTTGTGACTAATGATATTGAACACCTGCTCATATGCTTCTTTGTCACTTGTAACTCACCTTTGCTAAAGAGCCTGTTCAGAGTTTTTGCCCATTTGCTGACTTGGTCTGTTTATTTTTTGCATTATGAGAATGCTTAAAGAATTTTATACTTTGGAAATATTTTCTAATAGTTTATGAATTTCTTTTTTATATTATTAACAATGCCTTTTTAAAACAAGATTTTATTTTTCATTATAGTTTTACATAGTGAAGAGGTTTGTTGCTACACTTCCATACATGCACACATCATATATCCCCACCTTTGCTCTCCTTTCTCTCCCTTCCATTCCCATCCTGACTCCCAGACTATGAGGTTTCCCCAGTTCAATTAGCAATCTGTGTTTGATGAGTCTATTATCTAAACTTATTGTTCTCCTACTCTTCATTATATTGTACTCTAGCTTCCACATATGGGAGAAAACATTTGGCCCTTAAGTTTCTGGGTTTGGCTAATTTCACTCAGCATTGATTTTCTCCATCTCCATCCATTTACTAGCAAAGGTTATGATTTTACTTCTTTAGTGGTTGAGTAGAATTCCATGATAGATATATACCACAGTTTCTTGATCCATTCACCCAATGAGGGAAACTAGGTTGATTCTGTTGGGGTCTGACCTTCGGTCTGACCTTCACTCCATTTCATCAGCTGCCCTGGAGTGATCTTGTTACTATTTGTATAAATTCTTTCTGGAGGGGCTGTTAGGTCGTGCTTTGTTATACAAAAGGTCAAACAGGGTGGGTCAGAATGTATGACTACAGAATGTTCCTAACTTTTGTCTGTACTTGAAATCTACATAACACCTGGCAACTCCCTTAGAAGGATTATTGATTCCTTGGCTGTCTCCCCTCCTCCTCTATAAAAACCCCTGTGCCTTAGTAATAAACGGTTTCTGAACTGCCATCAGCTGCGTGTGGTTGCCTCGTTTCCCCGGCTGGGAGGGAAGGGGTCCCCGGACGAGGGGGGACCCGGGTTCCAGCCGTCAGCACTCACCCTCCTCCTGATCGGCTCCCGGGGGACAATATAGCTCCCCACAGATTCTATTAGCTATTGTGAATTGTGCTGCTATAAACATTGATACCGCTGTATCTCTGCAGTATGCCAAATTTACATCATCTAGGAAAATACCCAGGTGTGGTATAGTTGGGTTATGTGGTGATTCCATCCATAGTTTTTTGAGGAGTTTCCCTACTGCTTTCCACAATGGTTGTACTAGTATGTAGTCCCATCAACAGTGTATAAGAGTTCCTCTCCAGCATTTGTTGTTTGTATTCTTCATCTTTGCCATTTTGACTGGGGTGAGGTGAAATCTTACTGAGGTTTTGATTTGCATTTCCCTGATTGCTAGAGATGTTGAACATTTCTTCATATATTCGTTGGCCTTTTGCATTTCTTCTGTTGAGAAGTTTTGGTTTAGCTCTTTTCCCCATTTATTGATTGGGTTATATTCTAGGTATTAAGATGTTTGAGTTCTTTGTGTATCTTGGATATTAGATCCCTGTCAGAGACATAGCTGGCTATGATTTTCTCCCATTCTGTAGGCTCTCTCCTTACATTCTTAATTGATTCCTTAGCTGTCCACAGCTTTTTAGTTTAATAGCATCCCACTTATTGATTTTTGGTTGTATTTCTTTTCATAATGATATGATCCTATACTTTGAAGCCCAGAAAACTCTACCAAAAGACTGTTAGAGCTTATCAATGAATTTGAAAAGCAGCAGGATATAAGACCAATACGCATACATCAACAGTTTTTCTATACTATTAACAATGACTTGGCTGAGGATGAAATAAGGAAAACCATCCCAATTCACAATAACCTAAAAAAATACTTTGGAATTAATCTAATCAGGGAAGCAAAAGTCCTCTACAAGGAAAATTATAGAATACTGAAGAAAGAAATAGAAGACCCAAGATGATAGAAAGACATTCCATGTTGTTAGGCAGAATTAAAATAGTCAAAATGGCCATTCTGCCAAAGGTGCTATATAGATTCAATGCAGTCCCCATCAAGATACATATGACATTCTTCACAGATTTAGAAAAATCAATTCTTTGATTCATTTGGAAGAATGAGACTCAGAATATCCAAAGCAATACTTAGCAAAAAAAGTGAAGCAGGAGGCATCTCAATACCTGATCTGAAACTATACTATAGAGCTATAGTTACAAAAACAGCATGGTATTGGTATCAAAATAGACATGAAGACCAATGGAACAGAATAGAAGATACAGACACAAAACCACAAATCTATAGCCATCTGGTATTTGACAAAGGTATCAAAAATATAACTTGGAGAAAAGGCAGCCTTTTCAATGAATGGTGCTGGGAAAACTGGATAGCCCTATGCAGAAAAACGAAAATGGATCCATATCTCTCTCCCTGTGAAAAACTCAAATTGAAATGGATCAAAGACCTAGGAATTAAACCAGATAGCTTACAACTGTTAGAAGAGAAAATACGGTCAACACTCCACCATATAGGAGCTGGCACCGACTTCCTTAACAAGATCCCAAAATCACAATAATTAAAACCAAGAATCAATAAGTGGGATAACATTAAACTAAAAAGCTTCTGAACAGCTAAGGAAATCAATTAAGAACATGAAGAGAGAGCCTACAGAATGGGAGAAAATCATGGCCAGTTATGCCTCTGACCGAGGTCTAATATGCAGGATACACAAAGAACTCAAGAAGCTTAATACCAAACATACAAATAACCCAATCAATAAATGGGCAAAAGAGCTAAACCAAAACTTCTCAACAAAAGAAATGCAAAAGTGCAATAAATATATGAAAAAATGTTCAACATCTCTAGCAATCAAGGAAATGGAAATCAAAATTTCATTAAGATTTCACCTCACCCCAGTCAAAATGGCAAAGATCAAAAATACAAACACAAATCCTGGAGAGCGAGTAGGGAAAAAGAAATCCTTATACATTATTGTTGGGACTGCAAACTAGTACAACCACTTTGGAAAGCAATATGAAGATGCCTCAAAATATTAGAGATGGAACCACTATATGACCCAGCTATATCACTCCTGGGTATTTCCCCAGAAGATATAAATTTTAGATGCTACAGAGATACAACTGCATCAATATTTATAGCAGCACAATTTACAGTAGCTAAATTATGGAATCAACTCAGATTCCCTCATTAGATGAATAGATCAAGAAACTGTGATATTATATACGTATATATATGCATGCATACACACACACACACACACACACTGGAATTTTACTCAGCCATTAAAAACATTGAAATCATGGCCTTTACTGGCAAATGGATGGAGATGGAGAAAATCATGCTGAGCGAAATTAGCCAGACCCAGAAACTCAAGGACCAAGCGTTTTCTCTCATATGTGGAAGCTAGAGTGCAATATAGTAGAGTGAGAGAGCAATAAGTTTAGATCCTAGTCTCATCAAGCGTGTACTACCATTTGAACTGGGGACAACCTCACAGTCTAGGTGTCGGGATGGGAGGGGTGGATAAAAATGGGATGTATGATGTGCATGTATGGACATGTAACAACAAACCCCTTCAATATGTAAAAATATAATGAAAAGTGAAATCTTGCTAAAAAATGTAACTGTGATGGGTCACTTGATACTTCAAACATTTCAATGGCTTCCCATCATACTTAAAATAAAGTCCATATTCTAAGATATATGACAAGGCCTGGCATAATTTGGATCCTGCCTGTATCTCCAGCCTGTTCTCACACCATTTAGTTCAAACACTGTCCTGGCTCAGGGCCTTGGCACATGCTCCTTAGAATACCTACTATCCCACTCTTCACATTACTAAGCCCTATTCATCTCTCTAGTTCCAGCTTAAATGTAATTTGCTCAAGAAGACTTTTATTGTCCCCATCAATTTAAAGTAATTGCTATCAATCTAAGTATATTATTATAATGAATATGTATGTATGTATGTATGTATGTATATATATATATATATATATACACATCTATACACACAGAAAACACATTCTGTTTAGTTTTTTAATATCCATATTCCCCATTAAACTAAAACTCCTTTAAAAGGAGGGGTTGCATCTGTCTTATTTTCCTATGTCTCTGATGCCTAGTTTTATGTCTGACAAATAGTTACATGACTATAGTAGTTTTCTATTACAGCTGTAAAAAAAATAGTGTAAACTTAGTGCCTTAAAACAGATTTGTTTACTTTCAGTTCTGAATGTCATCTGATCAAAATGAGTCGTACAGGGCAAAAATCAGTGTCAAAATTGATTCCTTTTGGCTTCTCCAGGGGGACATCCATTCCTTGCTTTTTCCATCTGTCAGAGCTGCATTCCTGTGTTCTTCACCAATGACCTCTTCCTTGATCTTCAAAGCCAGCTGTGCATCATCTGCAAGTCTCTCCTGTGTCTACATCACCTTCTCTCTTGCTATCTTCGGATTTCTCCTCACTTCAAGATCCTTAACTAAGTCACATTTGTGAAGTCCTTTTTTTGTCCATATGAAATCATTAATCCACAACTTTTGGAGTTAAGAAAGTGAGACTTTTGGATACCAGTATTCAACCTACCACAGCAAGTAACTGCTGAGTGCATTAATGAGTGAGGGAGAGGACCAGGGATATTTCACAGAGGAAGAAATGTTTAAGCTGTGTTTTGACAGATTGATAGATGATTGCCACACAGACAGATGGAGGACACACGTTCCAGGAATAGGGAAGTATGTGGATAAAGACCTAGAAGTCAGAGAAAGCATATTTTAAGAAAACAAGTAATAACGTCTTCTTGTGAAAGCTGGAGAAGAGGTTTGAAATAAGCACGTGACTCAAGGCTGGATTTTACACGACAGGGTGACATCATGTAACTTGTCAAAGACCTGTGCATTTATTGTGATTTTCATTCAAGATTTAACAAGTGGTCATTAAGCAGGGGTTTTTTGTTTTTGTTTTTTTTGCCAAGAGATGGCTAGGTACCAATTAAAACAGACAGCACTAAACCTAAACAGACCAGTAATATTTAAAATAGCAGTGGCTATTATAATTACAGTTTAGGGGTATCTTACAGAACATCAAACAGAATATCGAACATAATATGTGAAAAGACTTTATAGAAGTTCTGGGTCTTTATAGCATTTGTCTATGTTTTAAAAATAAAAATAACACAAACTAGAAAATATAAGCATGCAAAATAAAGAAAATAAAAAGCAACCTCCACCCAAAGAAAACAAATATTGCCACCATCCAGAGATTAAAACAATGACTATTTCGGTATCAATGGTTCTAGAATTTATTTAATATTATATATCATGAAATTTATTATAAAATATTAAGGTATGATCAAAGATACAGGGAAAAATAGAATGAACATCCAGTTTCAGAACTAAAACATTACTCCCTAGGACCACACCGAAAAAAGAAAGAATTAAAACATTACTAATCTAGTTAATTTCCCCTATTCACCATTCTCTGCATTTGATATATCATTCCCATGATCTCCTTATACATATAACTACATATGTATGCTTCTCTAAATAACCTGTAGCATTGTCATGCCTTGAAGCTTTCTATGCAAGTGATCATATTGTGTTTCCTGGATGAATAACATGTTTCAACCATGTTGAAACATCCCACTCTAATTCATTAATTTTTTAGTGGCTCTATAATATTCTACAGGGAGGTTTATTCCACAAATAATTTATCCATTTTCTTATGGATGTTCATTTAAATTGCTTCCATTTTGTTACTACCATAGATAACTTTGTTCCTATAGATAGTAGGAACAAAACAAACATGATTCCATTATTCCACAAGCATATGAAGGATATCTTCTCTAGGGTGTGTGACTTGAAGTATAATTGCTAAATTCTAAACATGTTCTTTTTCAGCCATGATTGCTGTTGTGAAATTACTCTCCAAAGAAATATGCATACCTAACTGCAGGG
Source organism: Aplodontia rufa (assembly GCA_004027875.1). Lineage (NCBI taxonomy): Eukaryota > Metazoa > Chordata > Mammalia > Rodentia > Aplodontiidae > Aplodontia > Aplodontia rufa. The sequence goes on along the minus strand of PVKS010013878.1, from coordinate 31,498 downwards.
AGAAAATTCACATCTCTATGTACCCCTTCTAACACTTGGTATTGTCGGATGTCTTAATTTTTCCTAACCTATAATGTATAATTATATTTCTTAGTGATTTTAATTTGTATTTCTCTGGTTCCTAGTGAGAGGTAGCTTTATGTTTATTGATTAATTGTTTTTCTTTTTCTACAAGTGTCTTTTTGGATGTTTCCTCTGTTTTTTTTTTAAGGAGAGGACAGTGAGAGAGAGAGAGAATCTATTTTTATTGAGTTTTTCACATGGCTTTCGTTGCTCTGACACTTCGTTGTGTACGTGGGTGTTGAGGTTTGAACCCATGTACTTGTGCATGCCAGGCAAACACTGTAATCACCAAGCCACCAATCCAGCCCTTCATTTAAATTTTTACAGCATTAGTTGAATTATCTTTTTATTGATGTAGAGGAGTTCTTCATATATTAGAGATTTTCTTGCAAATAATTTTTCTAACCTATGTCCTATATTTTTAAATCTATTTTAATGGTGTCTTTGATTTCTATACATTATAAAATTCAGTCTGGTCAAGTTTATTAAATTTTTCCTTTATACTTTTTTCTCAGTCTAAGAAATGCTTTTCTATTAAAAGTCATAAAGACGTTTTCTTTCATTCTTCCTAAAAATTCAAAAGTTTTGCTACTTATTTGTTTTTTTTTTAAATTTTTTTTTTTAAAGAGAGAGGGACAGTGAGAGACAGAGAAAGAGAGAAACAACTTTATTTAGTTTTTCACATGGCCTCAGTTGCTCCAACACTTAGTTGTGTACGTGGTGCTGGGGTTTGAACCCGGGTCCTCGTGCTTGCCAGGCAAGCGCCAAAACCGCTGAGCCACCGCTTCAGCCCTACTTATTTGTTTTTAAATCCATCTACGACAGATTGCAACTGATGTAAAGCACAAATCTGGTTGTTCCCATACCATAGATACTCATTAAAACCTGCTGGGTCTTTTCATCGAACGGATAAGATATAAGAATGGATCCTTTCTGAGTTTCTATTCTGTTCCACTGGTCTGTATCTCGGTGATTCACTGCATTTAATTTCTTTAGCTTTATAATACATCTAGACATCTGATAGACATAGCCCCTGCTCCCAACCATGACTTTTTAAAAAAACTATCCTGGCTAGTTTGGGTACTTTGCTCTTCCATATAAATTTTAGAATTACCTTGTTAATTTCCACTTTAAAAAAAATCATTGGGCTTTTATATTATAATTTACATTTGTAGATCAGTTTGGGGGACACCTGACATTTTTGTGACATAAGTCTTCCTAGTCATGAATATACTGAACATGATATGTTTCTATATTTAAAACTCCTTTAATATTTTTCAATACAATTTAATGCTTTTTCCATAAATATCTTATATATCTTTTGTTGTTTTATTCCTGGATGCTTGTATTTCTGTGGATGTTGTAAATATTTTAAGATATATATATATATATATATATATATATACATACACATATACATATATATATTTAAAGATACATATGTGTATATATATATATATATATATATGGTTTGACTTCAAGCTAATACAAGAATTCAATTGCTTCTTTGTTACATTTATCCTACATTCAGTAACCTTATCAAACTGTTCTATGATTTCAATAATTTGACTGCAGATTATCTATAGTTGCTGTTGATGTCATCCCCTTGAGAAATTGCATTTCAAATTGTATGATTTATCTTTCTATTTCAAAATATTATCAATTATTACTCCATAGTAGCTTAAAAAGCAATTCCTCGGGCTGGGGATATAGCTCAGCAATAGAGTGCTTGCCTAGCATGAAAAAGGCTATAGGTTCAATCCTCAGCATTGAAAAAAATTTTTAATTCCTCATTCTTTCTTACACTTGCCAAGTACTCACTTGGGTGAATATACCAGTCAGCTGTTGATAAAGGCTTGAGTCATGCCCAGGTTTTGCTATTTGAGAGTGTTGCTATGAAGAGTTTTGAACATGCATATCTTTGTACTTTTGGTCAGTGCCTCTTTGGGATAATTTCTTACAAGAGAAATTACTGGGTCAAAGAGCAAATGTAAATATAATCTACCAGTTTTTACCAAATTCTACCCCATAGAGATTATATTGTTTTTTCATTCCCAATAGCAATATGTGAGAGGGACTTTCTCCAAAACCTCACCAATATAGTGCTTTGTCATATTTTTGGATATTTTGCCAGGCTCATAGGTATGAGGTAGTATCATCTCACTGTAGATTTTTTTTAGAGAGAGGGAAAAAGAGAGAGAAACAGAGAAAGAGAGAGAAAGAGAATCAAATTTTATTTAGGTTTTTTTTTCTTGTGGCTTTCGTTGCTCCAATGTTTCATTGAGTATGTGGTGCTGGGGTTTGAAACTATGTCTTTGCAAATGCCAGGCAAGTGCTGTAATTGCTGAGCCACAACTCCAGCCCCTCACTATAGTCTTAATTTGGATTTATATTATCATGCATGAGACAGAGTATCTTTTCAACCAGCAGTCTTTTGTATTATTTTTCCTGTGAACTCTGTTCATATTTATTGTTCATTTTCCAAGATTGCTAGGCTTTTCTTTTCTCCATTTTTAGAAACTCTATTAGGGATATTTATCTTCTGTTGTAACATAAATTGAAAATATTTTGCCAGTTTGTCACTGTATTTAATATTGTTTGCATACTTCACCTTTATTATTTAAAAGTTTCTGGATAAAGAACTTTCGGTTGGCAGCTTTCAGGACCTGGAAGGTATCTTTCCACTGACCTTGGGTTTCCATTTTTGCTATTGAGATGTTAGCTGTTGGTCAGGTTATTGCTACTTTGTTGATAATGGTCCTTTTCTCTCACTATGCTTATGATTCTCTCTTTGGATTTGATTTTCTGCAGTTTTATTATGATGTACCTGGGTGCCTGTATCTATATTTTAATCCAATTTGCTTCCCTTTGACCTCTTTGGCCTTATCAAATAAAAAATTGGTGTCTTTCATTAGTTCTCTGAAATTCCTCAAAATCATCTTTTCAAATATTACTTCTGCTCCATTTTCTCTCTCTTCCCTTTTTAAGCTCCAATTAGGTGAATGTCAGATCTTCTCACTTTATCCTGTATGTTTCTTACTGTATTTTCCTCTTTAAAAGTCTTTAGTTTTCATTCTATGTTTTCCTCTGTCATAGATTGTAGTTTACAAATTCTCTCTTCAGTTTTGTTTTCTGCTGTAAGTTCATTCAATCAGTTTTAAATTTACTTATTGTGTTTCCAATAATAAAATTTATAGTTGATTCTTTTCCAGTTTTACAATGTCACCTCTTATGGATTAAGCAAAGCATTTAACATGATCACATTAGCACTGGTGTTTCACAACATCTGTCTGATAGTTCTAAAATTTGTATTCCTGTTTTTGTTGTCTACTAGTTTTTGGTTCTGGCTTGAAATGTCTTGAATATTTATTTCCTTTATAATCTTTCATAATTTTTTGAACAAGTTGAAATTATGTTTAGTGATCATTTGAGATCCTTCCTTCAGAAGGGCTTATGTTTTCCCCCAATGCACACCTATGTACATTCACAGCCTGGGGCCACAATTTGAGGACATTCCAAGCTACAATAAAACCCATACGTCATTATTCCAAGCCAGAGAAGAGGATATTGTTTTAGGGCCTCTTTGTCTTTGAGGGGGATGAATGCCAGTCCCAAAGCTTTCATGCAGCTGAGTCCTCTAAGCTTAGCTTTGTATCTCAGCTGCATCTAGCAAGTTGCCAAAGAACCTCAGAGCCAAAATGACAGTTTGTGTGGCTCTGGGACACAGAGTGGTGATTTTCCAAGGTCTCAGTAAAGCACTGCCTCTCAGTTTCCTTTTACCCATCAGTAAAGCCTCCTTTCCAAAAAAGGTTCTGCTTTACCTCTCTAGACTCTAATGATTTCTTTCTTCCATTTCCTTCCTATATTGTTAGGCCTCTGGTGCATGTGTGTATGTGTGTATGTCCGTGTGTGTGTGTGTGTGTGTGTGTGTGTGTGTGTGTGTTCAAGTAGGAGATTTTGTTGGAATCATCCAATCTTCACATCTCAGAATCTAAAACATGAGCTAATATTTTAATAGGGGAGGTAAAAAATAAATAAGTGTATATTGTGTCATGTGGTGTGCTTTGAAAAAATAAGGCAGTGTAAGGGAGATAGGAATGCCAGGGATAGTGGAAAGAGTCGCCAAATACAAAGTTTCTAAAATTATGACACTTGAGTAAAATAACCATTTAAAGTGAGATAGGTGTTGTTCTAGGCAATTTTAGGTGTAGATGGGACAGAGTGTGTCCAAGTGGGACAAGTATCAGGAGATAAAATTGTGAGGCAAAAGAGCCAGCTGAGGGAAAAACCATGTAGGGCCTTGCAGGCCTGTGTATCATCTTCAGATATTGGTCTGAATGACATGAGCAGCCACTGAAAGTTTTGAGCAGAAGAGTGAAATGATCTTACCCAAATTTTAAATAGATCACCCTGGCCTCTATGTCAAGAATCTACTTTAGTATAAGAAGAAGAGAGTTCACTTGGGGAGTTATTGAAACAATTTAGGTAAAAGCAGGAGATATGATTAAAATTTGGACCACAACAGTAGCAGTGGAGGTGGAAAAAAGTGCTCAGATTTTGGACATACAATATTTAGGAGGTAAAGCCAATAGAATTTACTAATGAATTGGATGGGGATGTCAAAGAAAAACTGATGTAAGATTTTTGCCTAGCAAACAGATGATCAGAAAAAACATTTACTGAGATAGAGAAGATTGCATGTGGAGATTGAATCAGGAGTCCAATTTGGGGCTGATTAAGTTTGAGATTCCCATCAGTTATTCAGTGAGGATTCAAATAAATGGTTGACTACAATTCTGTAATTTAGAAAAGAAGGCAGGGATAGAATTGGAAATTTGAGTTATTAGGGTATAGATGCTCTCAAATCTAGAGATGGTATTATTTAGAAAGTAAGTGAAGACAAAGAAAAAAATAAGGTTTTAGAGGTAACTCCTGGAGTATTCCAGTAAACAATCAGCAGATGAGGAGACCTGACCAACAGTGGAATGAGCCAAAAGAAATGATGCTTCAAGTCAAATGAAGAAAGCATTTCAAGAGAGAAGTATCAGCAACAGTTGTTCATGGGCCGGATGTAGTGGCACATGCCTATTATCCCAGCAACTCTGGAGGCCGAGGCAAGAGGATCACAAGTTCAAAGTCAGTCTCAGAAATTTATCGAGGTCCTAAGCAATGTAGTGAGCCCTTGTTTCAAAATTAGAAAATAAGAACAGCTGGGGATGTGACTCAGTGATTAAGGCCACTAGGCTCACAATCTCCAGTACAAGAAGCAACTGAGAGAGAGAGAGAGTGTGTGTGTGTGTGATGAGGGCAGGGAGGAAGAAAGGAAACAGTTCCTGATGAGTACAGTAATAATATTGGCATTAGGACGAGTTTTGTACTTTTGAGCAAAATAAAGAAAAAGAATTCTAATGAAACCCTATAGACACAATAGACAGAAGTACCTTCCCATGAAAAATGTTCAATGATTTGTCCCTTTATTTGCAGCATTATTTCTTTAATCTTAGAAATTTCTTTGCATAATTTCTGGGTTATTTTCACTTTTCATATTCTGAAATATTATCAGTCTCATACTTTATGTCATGGAAGCAGGTGTATATTATATAACTTTTGAGCTCCTATACAAACCAAAAGTAACAATTGGAATCTTAAAAGAATACAAACAAGCTTGCATGTCTATATATTCAAATATTTTCAAAAATAAAAAGCCATTAATAATTAAACCTTGAAAAACCTCAAATTGAATGACTTTCAGTGCAACAGGGGGAAAGCTCCCTAGGATACTTGGAGGTGTAGGGAAGGGGATGGGGAGGGGGGAAGGTATATGAAGAACTCATAGGAGTCTGGTGATTGGGAAGATGGGGGAACCATCCCAGAAGCCGATGTCATTCCTCCACGAGCTACCCATTTAACACATGAGTTCTTCTGGGGGAAACTGCAACAGATGAAACCCATAGTAGTTTATCTACGCGTTGGCATTACCCCTGGATAACAAAGTTTATACACATTGATTGCTACTGTTTTGATAATGTTTCCCCATCATCTGTATCCTGTATCGCTATGTACTTCTAATAAATTTGAAAAAAATAATTAAACCTTGAATACTATAATTATTTCTAAATTAATTACATATTTATGCAATTAATTATTTTAGTCTTTAGTTTAAGCATAATTTATTTTCTTTTCTCCACCAATGCATTTGTTCTCTAATTTCCATAAAGAATGAGAAATTCAATTCATTCCATTCAGAAGAAAGACCTCCTGATTATCTTTCAATCAAATTTTTTGTTTAGAAAGATCAGTAGAGAAGAAGGAAGAGAACAGGGAGGGAGGAAAAAAGGAGAAGGGGAAATACTGGAGACTGAATTAGAACAGGTTATACTCCATGCTTTATAATTATGTCATTGTATATTCTACTGTCATGTATACCTAAAAAGAACTAATAAAAATAAGGAGAAAAAATTTTTTGTTTAAAACAGATTTTAAATATGATTAAACTCTTAAAATTAAGATTTTTAAAATTGCAAATGGTTCCTTTTAAAAAAACATTTTGGTACCTTTTATGGACATGGAAAATATTTTGGTTTCAGGAAAAATAAGGTGAACTAATAGCATTGATACAATATAACTTAGTGGTTAACAATAATGATGTTGGGTTACATCATGGCAACCCATGGCATAGCTCAATGAAAAATCTCTCTGTGAATATGGAATGCCTAATGGTGGGAAAAGTGCCTTACTGTGAGGTGGGGGGACAGGAAAATTTCTCCCCAAATTCATTACTATCCAAGGAATGAAGATTAGTGACACAGAGCCAAGGTCAAGCTTAAAATACAGGAAATCCCAAATATTAATTTTCCAGTGCCAGCTACCCAACTGTCAACCGGTTGGGAATTTGAGGGAGGGAAACTGCGCACACTTAAACTCAAGACACAGCAGTGAGCACTCAGGGGAGCTTGGGCATGGGACTCCAGTGTTCTGCGGCTGCAGCAGCAGCAGGAACCAAGGAACTGCTTTAATACACACAAATTACAGTCCCCTGAATCTATTTGTGCAGAGAAGTGATGTGGCACCGCCATTCTGAAACCTCCCAGAGGGTGGTACAGAAATCCGCTTCATGTACAGTGAACCCAAAACCACCAGATATGAAGCAAACTAGGGAGCACAGTCCAGAGGAGCGGTTCCAGGTTCCCAGTGCTTCGATTGTCTGCCTGGGGGCTGTGTGGGCCAGGCAGACCCTCCCTACTTGTCCAGTGACTACCATTTAGAGGCTTCCTGCCCACCCCATTACACACCCCATCTGCAGGTGGAACTCATGACCAGGAGTCTTCTCAATAGGATCTAAGCAGCCTGAGGGTGTGGGGGGGGGTGTTCGGCCTGCAGGTCCAACAGATACTGTCTGAAACTCTCAGAAGGGGCAGAGGCTAGTGTCAGCCTCAGGGACCTATGAACAGAAGGGGCAGGCTGTATCCAGTGTTTTCCTATACTTTCAGAACCTGAATTCTGTAAATAGAAGTGGTCCCATAGGTGCTAGGCACTCCAAGTGGGACTTGGCTTCCATGCCTTCTAGTGGTTGCATTTGAGACCTCCACAAACACTGGTCTAGCTTGGCTGGTGTTTCCTTCATGCCTACCTCCCTTGCTGGGATTGTGACTGCCCTACATATCACCTCTTGGAGCAAGTGAGGACCACAAGAAACCCAAGAGTGGGGCAATAACTGTCCGGTATGAGCTCAGTTCAGGCCGGCCACTCTCTTTGGAACAATGAGAGTCCCTTACAACTGCACCAGAATCCACAAGACTCCTAGTGGCTCCTGGGACCCTGAATGAAGTGGGACAAAAGTTGGGGCAGGCAGACATTAAACTGCCCAAGAGTGCAACTCGGGTGGCCCTTAAGAATGTTCTCATAGGAAGCATGGAAGGTGAATGTTTGCAACCCCTCTACAGGAGAACATTACTGGGAGGTCTCCTAGGAATCTCACTGTCAACTGAGATCACCAAAACTCATCCCCTCCAACAAACTCAACTGTGGAGTGACTCCACCTAGAAGTCAGTTATGAACACGTGGCCCACGGTAAATTTTGACCTTGGTGGTAATAATTCAGAACCTTCCCAGCTACTTTTTTTGTTTTGTTTTGTTTTTTGTTTGTTGCTGTTATGTTCTTCGAATAGGTGTTCCTTAGTGTATGTATTTTTTGTTTGTTTGTTTGTGTGGTTGATTGACTTTTATTATCACTGTGATTTGTTTTATTTATGTGCTGTGTCTATAGTGCTGAGGTTGGACTTGTGGCTCTCTGCAATATTGCAAACCAGTCCTCAGTCTCTTTGGGCTGAAAAGACAGCCAGTCTTTACTACCCCCTTCTTCAATTTACTCTGTCAATTCCTAAACTGTATTGTGATCTCTCTTATCCTCCCTCAAAATCATTACACCACTCTCATCCCATTTCTATCTTTTCCTTATTGTTAGCAGAATAGCCTACAGTATCTCTTCTACCTTGTTGCTCTATATCCTAATTCATGAGTTCCACACTTCCTTCCTACCTCATTCCCTTTGCTCTCTAGACTTTTTCCCCTCATCTACAGAGATCCTGGTAAGCTGAAGTGAACGCCATACTTGAAAATGTGTGTTTTCTTGCTAACCAAGTATAGTGTGAGAGCTATCATGGAAGAAAATTGCTAATCCGATTGCTACTATAATTTCTAATCAACACTGTAACAGCTAGAGTCGACATTGACTGTTGTATGCATTGGCTGCAATTATTGACTTCTACCCCCTATCCCCTGAAGTATTGGAAAACCTAAAGGTCCACAATACTTCACAGATTTGGGTGCCAGCTTTTGAACTGTGCTACCCAAATTGTACTCCAACCCAACTAAGCAAAGAGATAAAAAGCAAAAAGATAAGAAAGCCCCCAAGAGGTCCAGTGTGGGACCTCAAGCCACATTCCCTGTAACTGAAAATGAGGAAAAAGGGAAACAATCCTCCACCTCAACCCCACAGCTCTCTATCCAAGCAGTCCATAATCTGAGTCCTAAATGAAAACCTAGAAAAATGTATCAACCATGTGATTAAAAGAAGATTTAAGGAAAGAGATAAGAGAGCAATTTCAGGAGATGAGAGAGCACATATATAAAGAGCTAGACATTCTGAAAAGAGATATAGCAGAGCTCTGTGTTTTTTTTTTGAGAGAGAGAATTTTATTTTTTCATCTGCTTTTTGTTTTTCCTTTACTTAGTTGTGTCCAGCAGAGCTCTTAGAATTGAAAAATATTGTCAACCAAATCAAAAGCTCATTGGAAGAATAAACTCATTAGAAAATAGAACCTCAGCACTCAAAAAACAAACATCTGACAAAAAAGACAGGCTGAGCAATGTTGAGTTCAAAGAGGACAGACAAGAAAAGAAGCTTATTGAATATGATCAGAACTTCCAAGTAGTATTTGACAAGATGAGAAGAAATAATTTGAGAGTAATCGGGATTGAAGAAAACATTGAACAACAAACAATGGGTCTTAAGAATATTCTGAATGAAATTGCCAAGGAGAATTTTCCCCATATCAGAATTGATACAGAAAATCAAATTCAAGATGTCCACAGGACATCAAACAGACCTAACCAAATGGGGAAGTCACTGAGACACATCATTTATAAAATGAATAACAGAGAAATCAAGGAAAGAATCCTAAAATCAGCAAGGGAAAAACACCAAATCACATTCAGAGGCAGACCAATTCAGATCACCATGGTTTTCTTAGATGAGACAATATTTTTCAAATTTTGAAAGAAAATAATTTTCAGCCAAAGATACTATACCCTGAAAAACTCAGCTTTAAATGTGACGGAAAAATTAAATACTTCAATGATAAATTCAAATTAGCAAAGTACATGAACACAAAGCCTGTGCTACAGAACATTCTCTAGGACATAGTTCATTTCAAGGAACACACAAACAACTTCCAAAACCCATAAACAGAAGACAGTCAATAATCATAAAATACACTAAAAGATGTCCAAGTTGTAGCAAAACACAGCAATAATCACAGTGTCAGGGACACAGTTATGTATTCTAACTCTAAACGTGAATGAACTCAATGCCCCAATCAAAAGACACAGATTGGCTTACTGGATCAAAAAACAAAATCCAACAATATGCTGCCTACAAGGGATGAACCGCACAATCAAAAACAGACAAAGACTGAAGGTGAAGGGTTGGCAAAATATCTACCAGGCTTGTGGCCTGAGAAAGCAAGTTGACATTGCGATCCTTATATCCGATAAACTTAGTTTTGACCAAAAACTAGTCAGAAAGGACAAAGATGATCACCATATCATAGTAAAAGGAACAATTCATGGAGAAGACATAACAATAGTTAACATTTATGATCCCAGTTACAGCCCTCCCAATTATATGGAAAAAGTACTCAATGACATTAAACCTTTCATCTATCTCAACTCAATAATACTAGGGGACTTTAATGCACCATTACCAACAATAGACAAATCAACAAAGCAAAAACTCAATAAAGATATCTCTAACCTAAACAACTATAAATCAACTGGGCTTAACAGACATTTACACAATATTCCATCCCAAATCAACTGAGCTTACCTTCTTCTCAGCAGTTCACAGATCCGTCTCCAAAACAGACCACATCCTAGTCCACAAAGCTAACCTTAACAACTATAAAATAGTGGATACAGTTCCATGTATCCTTTCAGGCCACAGTGGTGTGATCTTAGCAATTAATAGCAAGAAAAAAACAGAAACTACTCAAATACTTGGAAATTGAATAATACTCTCTTATACAAACAATGGATAAAACAGGTAATGAGAACAGAAATCAAGAAATTCTTGGAAACAAATGATATTCATGAAACAATATTTTGAAATTTCTGGGATAGTAAGAAAACATTCATAAGAGGTAAATTTACAGCACTGAGGGCCTTCATCAAAAATCAGGAAAGAGCCCAAATAAATAGACTTATGCTCCAATTCAAATCCCTACAAAAAGCAGTACAATCCAATCTCAAACCTAATAGAAGACAGGAAATTACTAAGATCAGAGCTGAAATCAATGAAATTGAGAACAAAAAACCCAATACAAATTATAAAAAAAAAACAAAGAGCTGGTTCTTTGAAAAAATAAATAAGATTGACAGACTGCTTGCCAACCTCAACAAAAGGAAGAATGAAATGAAGCAAATCAACAAAATCAAAGATGAAAACAGGGATATCATCACTGACTCATCCAAAATCCAGATTATCAGAATTTATTTTGAAAAATTATATTCTACCAAGTTTGATAATCTGGAAGAAATGGACAAATATCTTGCCACATATGACATTCACAAAATAACATGGGAGGACATTGAAATTCCAAACCAACCAATCTCAAGTAGAGAATTCAAAACAGCAATCAAAGACCTTCCAAAAAAGAAAAACCCTGGACCCAATGGATTCAGGGCAGAATTCTACCATACCTTTACAGAAGAATTAACACCAATCATCTATAAGCTTTTCCATGAAATTGAAAGGGTTGGAACCCTCCCAAACATTTTCTGGGAAGCAAATATAACCCTGATACAAAAACCCAACAAAGACACATCAAGAAAAGAAAACTATAGACCAATTTCCCTGTTGAACATAGACACAAAAGTCCTGAATAAAGTTCTAGTTATCCGGATCCAAAAATACATAAAAAATGTAATACATTATGATCAAGTGGGCTTCATTTCAGGAAAAGAGGGCTGGTTCCACATATGCAAATCAATAAATGTAATTCACCACTTAAACAGAATTAAAAATAAAAATCATATAATCATCTCAATTGACACAGAAATGGCCTTCGATAAAATTCAGCACCCATTTATAATCAAAACTCTGGAGAAGATAGGGATGAAAGAAGATACTTTAACTGTGTAAGAGCCATTTATGACAGACCCATAGCCAACATTATGCTTAATGGAGAAAGACTGAAAGCATTTCCACTGAATTCAGGAACAAGACAAGTATGTCTTCACCATTTTTATTCAATATAGTCCTTGAAACCCTAGCCAGAGCTATCAGACAAGAGAAGGAAATCATAGGAATCTGAATAGGAAAAGAGTAAGTTGAGTTGTCTCTATTTGCTGATGACATGATCCTATACCTAGAAGACTCAATAAGTTTAACCAGAAGACTTCTAAGGCTTATGAGTGATTTCAGCATAGTGGCTGGCTATAAGATCAACACTCATAAATCATTAGCTTTCCTATACTCCAGCAACAAGTCCATTGAAGAAAAAATCAGAAAGTCTGTCCCATTCAGAAAATACTTGGGCATCAATCTAACAAAGGATATAAAGGACCTCTACAGTGAAAACTATTGAAAATTAAAAAAAGAAATTACAGAAGATCTGAATAGATGGAAAAACATTCCATGTTCTTGTTTAAGCAGAATCAATGTAATCGAAATGGCATTTCTACCGAAAGCCCTATACAGCTTCAATGCAATCCCCATCAAGATAACAATGACATTCTTCATAGACACAGAAAAAACAATTCTCAAATTCATATGGAATAACAGAAGGCCCAGCATAGCCAAAACTTTACTAAGCAAGAAACAGGAAGCAGGAGGTATCACAATTCCTGACCTGAAATTATACTATAGGGCTATAGTAACAAAAACAGCGTGATATTGGTATCAAAATAGAAATGAAAACCAATGGAATGGAATAGAAGATATTGAGCCAAACCCTGAAATCTTTAATCATGTAATATTTGACAAAGGGGGCAAAATCATAATGTAGAAAAAGGACAGCCTGATCAATAAATGGTGCTGGACAAACTGGACTGCCATATGCAGACAACTGAAATTGCATCCTTACCTCTCACCCTGCACAAGAATCAAACCAAAATGGTTCAAGGACCTGGAAATTAAATGAGCAACTTTACAATTGCTTGAAGAAAAAATATGATTAACTCTACACAACATAGGTGTCAGTGCCTCCTTCCTTAACAAGACTCCCATAGTGCAAAAATTAAAGCCAAGAATAAATGGGATGCCATTCAACTAAAAAGCTTCTGCACAGCTAAAGAATTAGTCAACAGTGTCAAGATATAACTTACAGAATGTGAGAAAAATCTTTGCCTGCTACACGTAAAACAGAAGGCTAATATCCAGAATATACAAAGAACTACAAAAACTGAACACCAAAACTGCAAATAATCCAAACAATAAATGGGCTAGGGAACTAAATAGAAATGTCTCAATGAAGGAAGTCCAAAAACCCCATAAACATACAAGAAAATGTTCTACATCACTAACAATCAGAGAAACGCAAATCAAAACTTTACTGAGATTTGACCTCACGTGTGTCAGATTGGCAAAAATGAAGAATATGAACAATGACAGATGCTGGAGGGGTTGTGGGAAGAGAAGAATTCTTTTACACTGTTGGTGAGACTTTAAACTTGTACACCCACTCTGGAAAGCAGTGTGGAGACGCCTCAAAACACTGGGGCTGGAACCACCCTATGACCCAGCTATCCCCCTTCTGGATATTTTCCCAAAACATCTAGAATCAGCATATTACAGGGATACAACTTCATCAATGTTTATAGCAGCTCAATTTACTAAAGCTAGACTATGGAACCAACCCAGATGCCCCTCACTGGATGAGTAGATTCAAAAACTGTGGTATATATATATACAATGGAATTCTACTCTGCTATTAGAGAGAATGATATCATGGCATCTGCAGCCAAATGGATGGAGATGGAAAAAATTATGCTAAATGAAATATCCCAAATTCAGAGAGTCAAGGGCCAAATGTTTTCTCTCATATGTGGATGCTAGAATACAATCAGAAACAGACTGAAAGTTGGCTAAGCTAATAATAACCTCAACGTGGTGAAATTTTACACAAACAGGGCAACCCTTGCCAATGACACTGGGGATGAAGGGATGGTGGCAGGGAGAGAGGTGGGAATAAGGGGGATATCAAGGCATCTGGAGGGAGGGATTAGGGAGGTTATCAACCCATTAGGGAACCTTCAGCTTCCATGAGAAGCCCAACTAACATGGTGGTAAAGTGGGGGAAACATGGGATTGGGGGAAAACCAAAGAGGGGAGATCATGAACTGGCATCAGCCTTGGCTTGCTCTGTCATTATGCATGTGTTCATGACTGCGGCAACGATTCCCTCCTATATGTAAGACTATGTTGAGCAAATTAAAAAAAAAGAATAATGATGTTGATGTTAGTCACACTTGGGTTTAAATCCCAGGTCTACTATTATGTAGCTTCATATCCTTGGGTAAGCCACTTAATCTTTATTAATCTCATTCCTCATCTGTAAAATGGAGATGATAATACCTGTCTCGTGGGGTTATTGTGATCATTTTACAAGGCCAAATATTGGGTAGGTGCTGAATAAAATAAGTCTCCTCCTCTTTCTCTTTCTCCTACTTCTTCTTCATCATCATAATTCAACAATATCCAAGTGAAATTGTTTTTAACAAATAACATGAGTAAACACTATCATGCGATAGTTGGAATTTGGTTTTACAGGAAATATGTTTATGTTTATTAAGTCTTTAACACTAAAACACAGAGGGGGAAGGGAATGAGGAATCATAGCATTCCTTGTGCTGGATGCCAGGTAGTTTTACAAACTCCATTCAGTTAAGCCTGATATCTCCAGAAGGGAAGCAATATATGCACATTTTCCAGATGGAAATTGATACTCAGAAAGGCTAAATGTTTTGGCTAAGGTCACATAGTTGTTAACTTGCTATATTAGTTAGCCATTCATTGCTGTGATGAATGGATCTGACAAAAACAATTTTAGGAGGAAAATTTTATTTTAGGGTTCACTGTTTCAGAGGTCTTAGTCCACAGGAGGCAGGCTCCATTCTTCAGGGTTGGAGGTGAGGCTATACAGCATGGTTGCAGACATGGCTCCAGAGAGATAAATAGCAGAAGGTATTGTATGGGAAGCACAGCAGAAAGAGGGACTCCATGACAAATGCAGAATAGATACCCCAAAGATATGCACCCCAAAGCCACATCCTCAATGACCTGCCTCCTCCCTCCACACCCTACCAGCCTACAGTTGCAAGTTAACCCCCATGAGGGGATTAACTCACTGATTTGGGTTAAGGCTTTAGTAATCTAATCATTTCATCTCAGCCTTCCCAAACTGTCACATGTGAGCTTTATGTGGACACCTCACTTTCAAACCATAACACTTGCAGAATCACTACTTGACCCCACTTCTTTGGACTATAAGGCCCACACAGTTTTTCTCTTAGTTTTTTTTTTTTTTGAGAGTTAGACATTTAACATAACTTGCTTTTCTGTTTTTTCTTGCAACTTATTTGAATAAATCTGTCCTATCCAATAAGGCAATCACTGGTTAAAAGATGCTTTTGACACCTAGAAATATGGCTAGTCCCAATGGAGAGGTGCTTTAAGTGTAAATACACACCAGATTTTGAAGAATTAATACAAAACAGGGAATGTACCATATCTCGTTAATAAATTTTTATGTCATTTACATGTTGAAGTAATATTTTGGGTAGATTGAATTAATGCATATTATTAAATTAATTTAATCTATTTCTATATTTTTAAGGTCACTGTGAGAATCTTTAGAGTAACATATGTAGCTTACATTAAATCACGGTTGCTCCGGGAAACATTCAAACTGGAGCACCCATTCTCATCTAGTCTAGATTTGAATTGAAGTCATGAGCGGTAGGTAGAACAGGCTTTAATAGCCCTCAGATTTTATTCTTATCTTTTTTTTTTTAAGAGAGAAGGACAGTGAGTGAGAGAGAGAGAGAGGCAGAGAGAATCAATTTTTATTGAGTTTTTTCACATGGCCTTCGTTGCTCAGACACTTAGTTGTGTACGGGGGTGCTGAGGTTTGAACCCGTGTACTTACGCATGCTGGGCAAGCACCGTAACCACGGAGCCAACGCTCCAGCCCCAGATTTTATTCTTTCATCCACAAACTGCACCTAAGGAAGCCTGGAATCCATAAAGCTAGTAACTACCTGCTGCCTGCGCATAGCCTGACTGCTGGCTCTTCTCTGCATGGAGTTGTAACATTGTACTGCCCTGGAAAGGGCCCTTCCTTGGTGAGCAAATTGGATGGAGCTGGGTCTGGGTTGATTCTGCCTCCTGTAGTCCCATGGATGCAGTCACAGTAATTACCTGTCAACCTTGGGTTGAAGACATTGCCTGACTCAGCAAGGCTGGCCTTTCCTCCTACACAATTCTTTCTAGCTCATTGGCAGTAGTATACAGGAGTGGCTGGAGAATTCTGATAACAGTTTGCTGGTTGGATTCCAGAGGAGTAGCTCAGATTCTGCTGAAGACTCATCCGAAGGTGGAGAAATACCAACAAAGGAAGTTAATAATGACTGCTCCAGAAATTTTAACTCCTTCCACAGATGTCTTCACAACTATTTAAAGCATCACTTGAGACACCAGAAGAAACAGGCCTCATGAATGGAAATTAACAGTCTGTGACCCACTTAAGTAGATCTTAAGTTTCTTCCCAAAGACCTGCCAGAGAGCTCATCCCGGAGGGTTTTCATCCCTCTTGGATAGAAATTACACAACCACCTAATTTCCTTACAAGGCTTACAGGACTGCCCTCTTCATTTCTCACCTCCATTCTTGAGAGCTTTTTCTAACTGCTTAACTATTCCATAAAACACAGCAAGAAAACACCTGGAAAGTGCAACTGGTTCAAGTAATTGCGGGTATTGACTGGTTAAATTATACTTACCATGCAATATAAAGTCATGAAACTCAAATGAAGATATGTAATTTTGTAAGGTGTAGGCAATAATTTGAACCTAGAGTAATTCAAAAATGTTCTTTCAAGACTTTCCAAGCTTGAAATTTAATCAACTTTTCTACTTACATTTCCTTTATTATTCAATTTATCTATGTTCTTGTCTAGCACTGTACAATAGGAATATAATGTCAGCTGCATATTAAATTTCTAATATGTCCTTAAAATATAGAAATAGATGAAAATAGCTTAATAAGATCCATTAATCCAATCTATCCAAAATATTTTTTCTACATGCAAATAATGTAAAACCTTACTAATGAGATATATTAGCTCTGTTTTTTGTGCTGTCTTCAAAATCTGGTGTGTATTTATACTTTTAGCATGTCTCAGTTGGTGCTAGCCCTATTTCAAGGATTCAAAATCATCACTTAACCAGTGGTTGCCCTATTGGAGAGTACAGATCTACATTATACATTACAAGAAAAAACAAATAAGCAAGTAGTATTATTAAATGTACAGTTCTCCAGAGAAAGGAAACATAGATTTAAGACATTGTTTCTATTGCAAAATTTTGTTTCCTAAGAGGATATGTGGACATGCAACAGTATGAAATCCACACCTTTTTAGTCTAATCATGGGAGCCATAGAAAACAAACAAGGAAGATGCCAAGTTGTAAAATGTCTTGAAGGCATAAAGCTTTAA
The DNA here is from genome assembly GCA_004027875.1 of Aplodontia rufa. Classification (NCBI taxonomy): domain Eukaryota; kingdom Metazoa; phylum Chordata; class Mammalia; order Rodentia; family Aplodontiidae; genus Aplodontia; species Aplodontia rufa. The sequence goes on along the minus strand of PVKS010013878.1, from coordinate 13,942 downwards.
AAACTAACAGTGTTCTGCCAAGAGAATAATTGTTTAATTGAATTGGTAAGAAAGATGAGAGACATGGGACAAGGACAGGGGTGGTGACAGATGTGTTCCTTCTAAATCCCTTATAATCCTGATATTTTGTGATTCCACAGTTTATATCAATTCTGTAAATGTGCATTTTCAAAGTGTTTCATAAATGTTTATTCTTTTTAAACAGTTCAACTATTCAACTTCAAATTCTGTCTGTGCTACAATTTAGGAAATAAAAAATTTAAATGCCAATCCGACCCTAAACAGATGAGCATACTTGCAAGCTTCTAGGGTTCAAATAAAAGATCTTTACTTATTTCAGGAAGTTTGCCTAGTGGCCTCCAACACTAGATTAGGATTCTGAAATGCCCAGGCTCTTATTCATCTCTGACAAGATGTAAAAGGCCCCAACTCTCATTCATTTATAGGAATTGTGACTTTTGGTGACTCCTTTGAATTCTACATTTCATCTGCATGATGGATGTAATTATAGTAACTATCACCCACGTGGCAAATTTGGGTAATATGCAAAGTTCCTAAAAAATTCTCTATAAATGCTAGTTGTTATACCTTGCTACTTTACAATTTTGATCATGCAAGTGCAGTCATTCCCATCTAGTACTGGATTATTTGTGCTAATGGAAGTTTTCCTTAAAGCAACAGTCAAACAAATGGCTAACACAGTATTTTTCTCCAACTTTAAAGGACTCTCTCCAAAAACTACGATATGGGAACAACCATTGAAAACTTATTGATACTCTCTTTTCCTGTCCTGGGCAGCAACAGTGTGAACTAAGAAGAACCAAGGACCAGACACATCCCTTGCCTGGTGCTCCCTGTGGAGTCTTGTATTCTACAGTGTGTTCTGACTCACAGTCAATTCTGAACTCTGATTGTGTGACTAAAAGCCTGAAAGAGGAAGGAAAAACAGCCCTAAAGTCCTGCCTGCTTTGAAAGACCTTCTGGCACCAGGGAACTTATGGCTATACCTGCAGGAGGACTGGTGGGAACTGAGATTCATATCAATTTCTCTCATTCACTCTTTTGTTGTTGTTGTTGTTCATTCACTCTTATTAGAAGTTTTCTAATAAATATACACCCATGAAGAATATTTTTAAGGTGGAAAGGAAAAAGGAAACAGTTCCTGCATACGGTTTATTGGCCATCTCTTCTTAGCAACACACATTTAGGGATCTTGTCAGACAATGGTGTTCATTGTCCTACATTCCTTTAAGTCACACCTTTCATCATCGGCTTATTCTGGAAATAATATTCTCATCCTCCTAGGGTGCCTGGCATTTCTAAAATACCACACTGACCAGAAAACTTTGATAAATCTTATTGCCCAGGGTCCTGCTTTTTTGCCCCTGACAAGGTTTTGCCCAAAATTAACTGATTCACAAGAATGTACAGAACAGATAATCCTAGGTTCTAACTTGTGTCTTGCTAGTTATTAACTGAGTAACCTTGGGCATCTTTCTTAACATTTCTGCACTCTGGTTTTTATTATCAATAATAGCAACACAAAATAATAATAAATTATAACACCTTTGGGTTTACTATGTTGAAAGAATATTACAGAGCATATAATACGCATTATCTCATTTAATTCTTACATTCACTATGTGAAGTAGGTACTATTATTATCCCCATTTACAGATGAGAAAATAAGTCCCAAATTGCACAGCTAGTGAGAAGAAAGAGTAAGAACTGAATCCAGACCTAGACAACTGCAAAGTCTACAGAACTTGAGCACAATGTAGAAGGACCCTGTGAATGACCCTGTGAATTGGCAGATAAAGTACCCCTGGGGACCATTATTGTGACTTTCCTCCTCGTATGTGTCAATAGCCCCGAGTAATAACAGCATTAATCCCTGAGGGATCAAGGTATTTTTGTATATATACAACTTTTAAATAAGCCCCACGGTTATTGTAACAAAACTATTTGGATCTGTACCTATAACTTATCACTGTCCATTAAGTTCCTATTGGGCTAGGGATCATGCCCCTGCAAGCTCCCCCTGGTTCTGGAGGCAGGTACCTGCAGGTCACTGCCGGCAGCAGCTTACCTGAAAGCCCCTGACAGTCTGGGCAGGCTCCCAGCTGCTGAAATTAGCCTGCAGGATCCTAGTGGGCACAGTTATATTTTAGGACAGCAATGCTGAGCAGCATCACAAAACAGCAACTGATCAGAGCACAGCCCCTTCCACATTTCCCCAAATGTCCAAATAGCTCGTGCTCATGTTTGATCCTGTTTTAGATTGCTTATATAGAGAACTGGAATCTATTTATCTGTTTATCAATAAATATCCAGGCACACACAATTCAGGAACTGAATAATAACAACTTTTTGATAAATTTTGATTATAATAAAACAAATTATTTTCTTTAGAGAGCCATACCACATTTTAGTTAGCAAATTCATTTATTGTGAATGAGTTCATTAGCTACTAAATTCTTTCAGGAGAATCGATTGGAGTTATTGGTGATAATAATGCTTCTTAATGAATTACCATGAGCAATAAGTATGACTTAACAGCTCAGGATGGAAAGAAATTTCTGATCTAGATTGAGAATATTCAAGACAGAAGAAAACTTGGAATGTATTTGTTCCATGACACCATGTGCCCCCAGGCATAATTTACAAACCAGGAAGCAGGCTTAGAGAGTTAACGTCATTTTCAAGGTCACTCAGTGGGTTGGAGGCATAGCCAGGAGTCCTGACTTTCAGGGCTGCCAAGCCACATCATTTCACATTCATGTTCTGCTGTACAACTGTGGCAGTAATGGTCAGCAGATTCTTCACAACTCCCTCTATCTTTGGGATGGAACTCAGAGGTTATCACGCAGTTTGTATTCACAGGAAGAATTCAAAATATTATTGATTAGAGAGTAGAGGTGTCCTAAGAATCCCACATTTAGGATAAATATATTGAATGTGGCTAACTTTTTTTTTTTTTGTACTGGGGATTGAACCCATAGGCACTCAGCCACTGAGCCACATCCCCAGCCAAGGATAAATATATTGAAACCTAGACATTTCAGACACCTGTCCCCTCATTTCATCTGTACAACCATCCATGGGGTTGATATATTGCCCTGCTTTGCAGAGAAGGAACTGTGGCTTAAAGAGGGCATGAGGCGACCCAATCACATATAAATAAGAGAATTTGGATTTTATATTAGACTTTGTCTCCAGCCCAGACCCTTTCTAGTTCTCCACAGTAACAGTTTATTAAAACTTCCAAAAGTTCCCCCAAGGGAGAGAACTAAAGATCTGTTTTTCTGTATAAATGTTCCAGATACTTCATTATACAATATACCCAGAGCCCCTTTTAGGTAAAAGCACAGGATTTGGCTCAGTTGAAGAGAAGCAGGAACCATAGACCTTACCCTTGAGAAATTATTCTTCCTTCTGGCTGATAAACTGAAATTATTCAGAGAATCTGGGGTAAGGTATGACTGCTGGCACAAAATACAGTGCTAAGTGAAATAATAATAAATTACAACTCAAGCATCTTCCTTATTGTTCCAGCTTGGAAAGCTTATTGCTACACAGATAAATTCTCTAAATAGCACAAAAAAAATATAAATACCAGCTCCTATATCTTACCAATGTTGATAGTTAGTTACATGCCAAATGGGTTTTCAATTTAGTACATGATATTAAAATCTCTGAATCTACCATTTTTGGTTTGCATTTGCTTCCCCCAAATGAGTGAAGGCTCCTCCATTCATTTCCATGCCAGCTGTGAATTTGTAGCTCTTTAGCAAAATCTCCTCTGCTATTTACAGACCAGCCCCCCATCTCTCTCATTTTTTTGTATTTATTGCATCAGATTGCTATGCATGCTGGAAACCTCTAAATATTTAAAGTTGCAATTTAGCAAGCTATGGAGAAGCCAGAAATAGAAGTTCGGGTTTAAATTTTTTTCTTCATATAAGAAAGGATTAGAAGTGTACCAACCCAGAGAGGCAAAAGACTAAATCTCCTGCAGGGGGTTATGGCATTGTTGATATTCTGTCCTTGTAAGTTGCTACCCTGCTACTCATTATGCTCAGGGGCAAAGCACACATGGTAGATATTTTCTCACGGTCCTGCCTTCAAAGTGTCTCCTGCCAGAACCAACACCTCTCTTTTCTGCTTTCTTTTCCCAAACTTTTGTTCCTTCTGAACCCCACTACAGTTCAGCCTCAGCCTCACCCCCATCCACTGGTACCACTAATGGACTTCCAGTTGCTCTAGCTACCGAGTACCTTTCAGTCTTTATCAGACTTGATTTTTATGCCACAGTTTATTTCCTTCTCAAAATTCTCCTTTCTAGTCTGATGCTAATACTTATTATTGTCATTATCATTATAAGCTTACATTTATGGAGAACTTACAATTTATAAAGCTAGTGTTAAGCATTCTTTCATTGACTATTCATAATCCCATGAAGTGGATATTGTAATTACTATATTATGGATGAAGATATTGAGGCACAAAAGTTTAAGTACCTTGTCCATGGAGACATGGTCATGTAAGTATTTTCCTATATTTGTGTAAATGGTGGAGTAAAAATGAAAGCACTTCAAAACAAAAATAGTTCTCTTTGTGAATTAGATTTTCACACATGTTCAAAATTCGTTGGCTAATTCAAAACCAAAACCTAAATCCAATGCACTAAAATAAATAAATAAAAAGGAACACTCTTGCAAACTCAAGAGTTCTGCAAACTTGTAATGGTTTCAGCCTTTTCCAAGCTTCATTGATGCTCAGCGCCTATCTATATCTTTTCAGTATTAGAAAAATTTGCTCTGAGTTAAGATCTATGATACATGTTAGTCTGTTCGGACTTTTGAGTTAGCACAAAGATTTAGTGTGAACCATGTTCACCCTTTCCATCTAATAATAATAAATATGTCATTAAGAACCTGGTACTATGTTATGCATTTTATGTCATGATTTGATTTACTCCTAACAACAATTTAAGTTGTAAGGTACTATAATTCATTCCAATCTATATCAAGGAAACTGCTAATATAAATAATATATATTCCTGAAAAAAATTGAAAAATTACAGAAACAATGAAGAAGCAGAGGATAATATATCTTTGGTTCTGTTGCCTAGAGAGATCATTTAAAATATTCTTAGTTTATTTCCTTCCGGTTTTATTTCTATAGATTTTTACACAGTTGAAACCATATGGACAAGGGCTTTAATAAAGCCATTTCATTTTCCTTCTGGGCACACATCACAGCCTCCCTTGCAGTTAAACATGGTTATATGACTTTGTTCTGGCTGGTAGAATGTAAGTAGAAATGATGGGTGGCACTTCCCATCTGAGCCAAAGCTCAGTCACTTGTCACTTAACGATGGGGATATATTCTGAGAAAGGCACTGTCAGGTGATTTTGTCATAGTGTTAACATCGACACTACTCACACAAGCCTGGGTCAGTCGTTCTATGTGGCCTCTCCATCTGATGCAAATCAACAGATGGAGCAAACACAAGATGTGTGAGGCTGCTGCCAGCACAACAGGGCACACTGTTTTACAGTAACACTAAAGTAACCATAAGAGTATAATGTGTTTATTATAAGTATTATGTGATGCACAGAACTGTACAGAACTATCATACTGCATGCCAATGTTTATCCTATTGTCAAGAATATCTAAAAAGAACAGGGAGTGGGAGGAACAGAGGAGAAGGAGAAAAAACTAGGGAGTGAATGAGAACAAGTTAAGCCCCATGAATTTTAAAATTATGTCATTGTATACTCTTATGTCATATATACCTAAAAAGAACCAAGAATAAATAAACAAATAAATAAATAAATAGATTAACCATTTTACTCCTATCTAAAACAGGAATTCTTATTTCATATAGAGAACATATTTGTAGATTCAAAAATCATGTAGAGGTTTTGGAAAGGTAAATGTAGAGATATAGATAGATACAGTTAGAGAGGGGAGGAGGATGGAGAGAAGAAATTTTAGGAATGTGCATATTTTTAACTGGCCACAGGTGCGTGCCTATAGTCCCAGCTACTCAGAAGGCTAAGGCAGGAGGATCACTTGAGCACAGGAGCCTGAGGCCAACCTGGTCAACGTAGTAAGACTCTATCTCTTAAAAAATAAAATATATGCGTTTTAAAAAGAATGTATAGGGCTGGAGCTATGGCTTTGGCAGTTGTGCCCACATAGAAAGTACCAGTACATGGGTTCAAACCTCAGCACCATGTACACAACTAAGTGTCAGAGCAACAGAAGCCACATAAAAACTAAATAAAAATTGATTCTTACTCTTTCTCTCTGTCACTGTCCTTCTCTTAAAAAAAAAAAAAAGAATAGACCTCAAATTCCTGTCATGTACAGACCTGCGTAGTGTTTAAGCTCTATGATTCTAAGGTCAGAAGTATTTATAAACTTAAAAAAAAGCCTAGTATAGCGTTTATTGCATGAAGTATTATGTACTGTACAAAACTGTAGGGCTACATTTGTATAAGAATGACAGCACAATGGGTTTACCACCAGTACCACCACCAGCATGTGAGGAGCCTGTTGTGCGAGGACTTCAACTCAGGTACGACATCACCAGGTGACAGGAATTGTTCAGCTCCATTATGATCTCGCAGGCCCACCATGGTATACATGATCTGTTGTGGACTGAAATGTCATTGTGCAGTGGACGACTGAAGTTGAAAAGTAAGCATGCCCATATCAAACTGTTTCTCTATCAGCTGAAGAGAAAGTATTAAATAGAAATTAGAGCCACAAAGCAGAAGGAATCTGGCTTACTAAATCACTGTGTGGAAGGCCTCCCACTGGACACCTGTATTGGATTATTTTGTGAATGAGAAACGCACTTTTATCACATTAAGTCACTAAGATTTGGGAGATTATTTGTAGCCAGCACTATTCTAAATAAAACATGATACTGTGTAGGTGATTTTGCTTTATGATTCTTTCACCTTCTATTTTAGTATAAGCATTTCCCAATGCATTAAAATATCTCATAAATATTACTTTACCTTAAAAACAAAATTAATTCACTTAATTTCCCTGTTCCTGGTCATGTTTGACTAGGGCAAGCTCTTTCAGTATGCAGATACCATTATTAGGTCAAGAACTATTTACTATCACAATTTTGATTTCTGTGTTTACTTACACAATTTTATACCTCTTCATCTATCTTATTCTTTCTTGTCTTTTTCATCTCTTTGCCCTTTACAATATTTTAGTATTGCTCAGTATTTTAGTATTGCTCAGAACAAATGTTTATTCTACCTTATGGATTTAATTTTCTTCAGCCTTTTCTTCAGAGCCTCCAATGCAGATTTTAATTCTATCTGCTGTACTTCTGTTTTCCTAGCATTTTTAAATTATTTCAGACAAGTTTCTCTCTCTCTCTCTCTCTCTCTCTATATATATATATATATATATATATATAGTAGTAGTAGTGCTTTGTGCCTCCATCACAGACGCCAGACCTTCCTTTATTGGTTTTACAGTTTCCAAATCCCATCACCCTCACCATCCAAAGCCCTCAATTGATAAAAACAAAATAATATACTTTTATGTCTCAGAAGGGTCAATTGGTCCCATCTCATTCCCTAAATCATAGGAACCAAGAAGTGTCCCAGACCCTGTCTAACACTGAGAACAATTTCACCAAGATTGGAACATGCTTCAAAATCATAATCCTCTTTTGTGAATTTCATCCCTTTCACCCAAACCAATACCTTAACCACTGACGTGAGAAGGGGCAGAGGCAAGGATGAGACATTATGTCTTAGTTAGGGATGCATTCAGCTGTGAGAGAAATACCTGTATTTCTCTGCATCCCAGACAGAAAGAGGAGACATTACAAAAGGCACGACAACAAAGCCAGGACACACATCAGGCACATAAGAATCTTCGTTTTCAAAGACTTTCAGGAACTCCTTCCGATTACTTTCATTTAACTTTCAATGGTTGGGAGGTCACATGGCCACTTTTAGTTGCAAGGGAGTCTAGAAAAGGGATTTGTTGTTTCTTTTTTAAATTAGGCCCATTAACATTTCTGTGGTCAGCATTTCATTGTTGTAATCAAAATACCCAACAAGAACAACTTAGAGGAGGAAAAGCTTATTTTGGGTTCATGATTTCAAAGGTTCAGGCTGTGGTTGGCTCACACCAGTGCTCTAGGCCTGAGCTGAGGCAGAACATCATAGCATAAAGGCATGGTAGAGGAAAGCTGCTCAGCTCATGGCAGGCAGGAAATAGAGACAAGGACAAAATTAAAACCTCAAATTCATGCCCCCAGTGACCTGCTTTCTCCAAACACTCCACACCTACCTACAGTTATCACCCAGTAATCCATTAAAATTATTAACCCATCAAATTGATTAATCTACTAATGATATTATAGCTGTTATAATCTAATCATTTCAGCTCTGGACATTCCTGCAATGACTAGCACAAGAGCTTTTCAGAGGACACCTCACATCCAAAGCAGAACAATCCTGACAGAAAAATTGAGAGTTCTATTAGAATGTAAGAACATAGAAAAATGTGAGAAAAGCAACTTAAAATGCCTGTCACAAATTGTAAACTGTCTTTTTTGTTGTGGTCAGTTGAACCACATTTTCTTGGTTTTTTTATAACATTTTAAACTATTCAGTATCCACCCAAAACACTGAAGAATCTGGGCTTTAACAAATCTCTTAATGTCCCACACCAAACCCCACACATTTCTGAGAAGCAGTTGTTCCTCACTTGTTTATAAGATGCTACCAGTGAGTCCTACAAGTGGAGACAATTTTGTTTAGGAGCAGCAGATACTCTCAATTATTCAGGAAGAAGGGACAGGGGAAGCTACTGTGCAGCTCTGTGCCTTCACAACCACCCTGCCTTAAGCATCAACAACTGGAAAAGGAGGAATTTTTCTTAGTCCCCAGACCTCTTATGCTTATTGTAGGCTTTCTTGTGATTACCAAAAATATAACTCAACATTTGAGAATACCATTTCCATGTGTACTGAGGCACCAAAACACTGGAGGTCTGCAGAAATAAGGTGAGAATTCCTCTCAAGGCCTCCTAAGGGCCTGGCCCAGTATGGGGTCTGATTAGCACCGTTTTCCTTGCCCCAGCAAGAACTGCTTTCCAGAGTTCTTCCTTTTGCTACCTCTCCCCAGAATGTTTCTTCTGGGCTTAATATACATCCAAGGATGTGATGCAAAACCAAATTATCTACTCCGGCTACGTTTCAGACTTAGAGTTTTCATTTCCAAAATGATACAAAAGGAGAAATTATAAGGCTGGTGTGGAATGGATCATATAATTCTGCCTAAAATGGAAAACAGCCTCCTGATAACGGAGCAACCACTGTTTTTCTGTGAAGACAGCCCAGATTTAGAGTGATAAAGCCTTTTCTTAACTTCAATCACTGGGGGCAGATATTGGTTCTCAATACATTTATTAGTGTTTCTTTCAGTGGAATTTCCCTCTGGTAGAAACTCCCACTTAGCCACAGAATAGGGTCTCTTTGTATTCTTTATATATCTGTGTGTGTGTGTGTGTGCGCGCGCGCGCGCGTGCCTAAGGCATTTTATCAGGAGGCTTTGGGAGGCCATATTAAGTGTTGCTCACATGGAACCATGGAGACTCATGCCTTCATTTTAAACCCTTTTTTTTAATCAGGCTACAACTTTAAGTGACACAAATTCAACTTTAAAACTGGTGTTTGAAATCAGACCTCCCTTTTGGTTCTAAACACACATCTTTTGCTTAGTTCTAACACATCCTGGGTTAGGACTCCAGACTCATACCCATGTACTCTCCATGCCTCTGATGGTTTTATGGATTTTTCCCCATAGTTTTTTCAGTCATTATTATTCCACATTGAATTCCAAACTCTTCAACCTTGCTCTCCTTCACCAATACCTTATTGCTTTTGATTCCAAAAACTCTTCTTCCCAATGCTTCAAACACATGTGGGTGCACTCGGGAGGCTAATAACTTGGCACTCAGTCAAATGGATATTTTTAAATATTGATTCAACATTTATTTAATGGCAGCAGGAAGAAACTGGCTTCTATTAATAAGAAGTTTCCCACTCATTAAAAATGCAACACAGTCAAAATATTAAAATATAGCCATTGGCAAAATATGAATCTCTGAGGATCATGGCCTCTTCCACTTCTCCATCTATGGGGATGGATCTAACTTGCTGCATTGGTTCCCAGGCTTCCCTTTACTCTGCAGCATCTGGGAAGCAGGCACAGTGGAAAGCAAAGTAAAGAAACCAGAGAGACTTGGTTATTCTCTAAGTTATGCCTGATTATGCTTTGGTAGAAGGTGAAGAGAGAGAAGACCCATTGTATGGCTGGGTACTGAAAGAATCTGACCGAGAAGAGAAAAGGGATCACTTACTTTAGGAGCCACTGCCAGGTGTGTATGCTGTGTGTTGTGCATCCACATGAGGAGACAGGAGAGATGAGACAGTTCTCTCTCAAACTTTTACTATATAATAAGCATATAAGCCCACTTTAGCCCTGAAACATACTGAAAAGATATAAAGTGCTTCTAATTATGTTTTCTGCCATACTCCTTGGATATATTTTTTCATTCAGGTAGCACCCTAGCATGATAGGGCCAGGTAGGGTTCCAGATATAGGTGGGTTATAAAGCAAAGGCATTTATAACATGAACTGACCACAAAAAAACTAATGACCTTGTAATTGCGATCATTTTACTGCTTTTCTATCTTTAGTGATTAGACAGCTATTTGCTACTAATATCACACAGTGAAAACTTACATACATATAGATATAATTATCTAAAATATGTCCAAAACCACATTTTTTCTGATTTTATGATGGTAAAACAGGTTAGTTTTTTTGGTAAATATTGTTTTCTCTATAGATTTCTTCTGTGATTTATTTATTTATTTATTTTGTAACTAGCTGACTTCTTGGGAATCATATTAAAGGGCTTAGAATTTAGATAAAATAAATTACTCCAATTACACAGCATGATGCCATGAATTATGGATTGAATTATGTCCTTACAAAATGATATGTCAAAATCCTAACCCCTAGTACCTTAGCATGTGACCTTTTAGGAGATAAGGTCTTTATAGTGATAATGAAATTACAACTGGGCATTGAGTTGAGCCCCCATCTGATGACTAGTGTCCTTATAAAATTGACAAATTTGGACACAGAGACAGACATTCATAGGGGAAAGTAAGTGAAGAGACACAGCGAGAACACCTTGTGAAGGCAGAGGGTTGGAGTGACACGGTCACAGGCCAAGGAATGTCTAGAAGAGGCCAGGGAGGATCCTTCCCCCATAGGCTTCAGAGTGAGCTTGGCCCTGTCCATAACTTAATGTCAGACTACCAGCCTCCGGCACTCTGGGAAAATACACTTCTGTTGTCTGAAGTCACCCAGTCTGCAGTACATGGTTAAGGCAGTTCTGGAAAACTAATATACCAAGTAGTAAAGTCTCAGCCTTCTGGCTGACTGCAGTCACTGTCACAAGTGGACTGTTGGCAGGGTGTTCTCAGGGTTGCTGTGGTCTCTCATTGCACCAAGATTATTTCACTCATGTATTATGAAAGTATTTGACAGGTCACTGTGTTCCCCACAGGGAAACTTTCCTTGCTTGTTCCTTTCCTTCTTTCTTTCCCCCTTTCCCCCTCTTCCTTTTCCTTTCTCATCCTCTCTTTCCTTCCTTCTTTTTTTCCCTCTTTCAGCTTGATTATACCATCTGCCTCAGCAAGAGTAGGTCAATTTGTACTTTTCTAGTTACATAAGTAGTTGCTTTGGAAACTTGAGTTAATAGGAACCATATTTCTAATATATTTGAATTTAATTTTAGCATTTCAGCCTGAAGGTTAGCCTCCTGGCTGACTGTCGACCTCTTGCTATGACTTAGTACACCCTCACCTCTCATCTTATCTCTGTGACAGAGCTGAGGAATATGGTGAATGTGTCAATTCTTGCATTATTTATTTTTTCTAAAACTAAATTTTTAATTTAAACTGCACCAAAATATTCCTGGCTTCCAAGTTCCTATGTCACAATGGCTAAGTCAGAGTAGCTGGACCAGAACACCTGCCCCAAACTATAGCATCAGAAGGACAATAATGCCAGAGACCAGACACATTGAGAACGACCCTGGTTCTACCTCAATGACATTGGCTGCCCAAAACTATGGAGGGAGACAATATATTGCGAGATGCTCTTTGACACCTTCCTCTATTCTCAAACATACTCTCCCAACCCCCACCCTGAGATCAGAAGGAGATAGAACTATAGAAATCCAAGCAGTAAAGAACAAGACATAAGAAACTGCCTGCTTGAAGACCTGAGTAGATGGAAAAACATTCCATGCTCATGGTTAGGCAGAATTAATATAATAAAAATGGCTATTCTACCCAAAGCCCTATACAGATTTAATGCAATCCCCATCAAGATACCAATGTCATTCTTCAAGGATATAGAAAAAGCAATTCTCACATTCGTATGGAATAACAGAAGATGCAGATTAGCCAAAACGTTACTATGCAGGAAGGAAGAAGTAGTGGGTATCTCAATCCCTGACCTGAAATTTTACTACAGGGCCATAGTAACAAAAACAGCATGGTATTGGTATCAAAACAGAACTGAAGACCAATGGAATAGAATAGAAGATTCTGAGATGAACGCCCATAACTTTAACTATTTGATATTTGATAAAGAGGGCAAAAGCATAGTGTGGAAGAAAGACAGCCAACAAATGATGTTGGACAAATTGGACAGCCATGTGTAGACAACTTAAGCTGGATCCTTACCTTTCTCCCTGCACAAAAATTAAATCAAAATGGCTCAAAGATCTGGATAGTAAGCCAGCAACTTTAAATTTACTTGAAAAAGAAGTAGGATCAACACTACAGTACATAGGGGTTGGCAGCACCTTCCTTATCAAAACTCACATGGCACAAGCAGTAAAGTCAAGAATAAATGAATGGGTGCCATTAAACTAAAAAGCTTTTGCACAGCTAAAGAATTAGTCAAGTGTCAAGAGAGATCCCACAGAATGGGAGAAAATCTTTACCTGCTACACCTTGGACAGAGGGCTAATATCCAGAATACACAAAGAACTAAAAAAACTAAACAACAATATCACAAATAATCCAACCAATAAATGGGCTATGGATCTAAAAAGAAACTTCTCACCAGAGAAGGTCCAGAAAAGCCCATAAATATATGAGAAAATGCTCTACATCATTAACAATAAGAGAAATGCAAATCAAAACTCCAATGAGATTCCACCTCACTTCTGTTAGAGTGGAAAAAATGAAGAATATGAACAACAACGGATGGTGGAGAGGCTGTGGGAAAAGAGGAACACTATCACATTGCTGATGGGACAGCAAACTGGTTCAGCCACTCTGGAAAGCAGTGTGGAGAATCCTCAAAAAATTAGGGCTGGAACCACCTTATGACCCAGCTATCCCACTTCTGGGTATTTTCCAAAAAGAGTTAGAATCAGCATACTATAGAGATACATATTCATCAATGTTTATAGCAGCTCAATTTACTATAGCTTTACTATAGAACCAACCCAGATGCCCCTCATTGGACAACTGGATTCAAAAACTTTGGTACATATATACAATGGAAAACTACTCGGCCATTAGAGAAAATATTATGGCATTTGTAGCCAAATGGAGGGAGATGGAAAAAGTTTTGCCAAGTGAAGTATCCCAAACTCTGAGACTCAAGGGCCAAATGTTTTCTCTCATTTGTGGAAGCTAGAATATAAGCAGAAAAAGATTGTTTGATGGCTAACTTAACAATTAACTCAACATGTATGAATTCTTACATGACCTTAGGGAACTGTGCTAAGATTCCTGGGGGATGTAGGGAGGGGGGTAGGGAGGGGGGAAGGGAATAGGAAGGACATC
>PVKS010013877.1:16833-49822 GCA_004027875.1 Aplodontia rufa | reverse complement strand
ATATATATGTATATGTACATATATATACAATGGAGTTCTATTTAGCAATTAGAAACAATGAAATTGCAGCCTTTGAAGGTAAATGTATGGTGATGGAAGAAATCATGTTGAGTGAAGTTAGACGAACTAAGAAAGTCAAGGGTCGAATGTTTTCACTCATCTGTGGAGGCTGGAGCTAAACCCAGGCCTGTGTGAAGGGCAGTCAATCTCATGTATTAGACCCAGCAAAGGTGTAGTAACACATAATCTAGGAAATTCATTGAAATTCATTGAATCTGGTAGGACTGGAGAGGGGACTGGTTTGGGGAGGGAAGGGAGTAGGAGTACAGGGAGGGATCTAGGGGGTAATTCTAATTTAAAAATATATACATATCATATTATTACTTTATTAATTTTGGATTGTACAACTAATTTTCTTAATTAAAAAAACAAGCTTATTGAAACCCTGTGTCATGATAAAAATAAAAAAGTGCTAAGAATGTAACTCAGTAGTGGAGCATCCCTGGGTTAAATTCCCACTACCAAACAAAACAAAACAAAACAAAACAGAAAAACCTATACACACACCCAAGATGAATAAACCTGAATGTAAAACTATTATCGATATTTACCTGACCTTCTTTTGCACCTTCTCTCAGCTCTAATAAAGCAAAGCAGAAAATATTATCAGAAAAAAATATTTTAGGAATAAAAGAGAGAGCAAGAAAAAGAAAAGAACAATTCTGAGAAGCAAAAGCAAAATCACTGTAACCCTAAAATTCAACATCCGGATGATGCAGCAAGCTGCAGGGAGCTAGAGAGAGGTGGCGACGTGGAAATGGATCAGAACACAGACACAGAAAAGGTGAGGCGGAGAATGGGTGTCCAGCTTCTTGGTGAAGGTGCTCCCCAGAGCACCAGCCCCTGGGAGCGGTCAGCTTGGGACCATGCTGTCTATCCCAGCATCTCCCAGACTATAACAGTGATGTCAGCAACAGAAACCCAAATCCTAAGTGAGAGAAGTAGGCTTGCTATAAATTACCCAGGAAGCAGTGTGTCCCCTTGAGATCTTAGGCTGCAGCAGATAAACATTCCCCTGATGAGGAAATCCTGCTGCCTCCTGCCGCTTCTTCATACAGAGCTATGGCCCCTCAAGAGTCCCAGCTTCTCCTGGTGACACTTCCTATCCTGGCTGAGGCTAAGGTTGGTTTCCTACCCCCACAATAACACTACCCAATGCTAACATCCATGCATGTGGATTAGCAGTTTTGTGAAAGCTTTGGTTTGAATGTGAGGTGTCCCCCAAAGCTCACATGTGATAATTTGGGAAGGCTGAGATGAATGATCAAGTTATAAAAGCCTTAACCCAATCAGTGAGTTATGGGGATTCTCTGGGAACTGTAGACTGGTAGGGTGTGGCTGGAGGTCACTGGGGGTTTTCATTTTGCACATAAGCTCTCTACCTTCTGTAGAGTTTTTTCTCTCTGCTCTGCTTCCCCATGTGACAACTTGAGGTCTTTGTTTTCTCTGCCACTCTTCCACCATGATGTTCAGCTTCACCTCAATCCCTGAAGAATGGAGCTGGCCTTCTACGGACTGAGACCTCTGAAAATGTTAGTCCCTAAATAAACTTTTTCCTCCCAAACTTGTTTTTGCCAGGTCTTTCAGTGACAGCAGCAAGAAAGCTGACTAAAACAGGAACATACACTGTCTGAGCAGATGACTTCGTGGACTGCTCAGAAGGCTGGGTCCCTCTATGTCGTCACATTTGAAGACTTTTGATTTGGTACCAAAGCTCTGTTTCACAAGTCCTTGGAGGTGTGGAAGTACAATCTCGTAGAAGTTTCAGCCCCAATAAAATAAAAAAAGGAAGAATGTTGTGTCCTAACCTGGCTCACCCTTTTAATTTAGACTTTTACTTTATTCAACTGAAAGCTCATTAGGGATTTACTGGAACGTTGTAGAGATTTTCATAGTACAATTTTTAGCATCTCCAGTATAGCACAAGGTAGAAATATAAATATGTAACTATGGGTTTTATACTTCTATGACAATCTATGAAAAACAGAAATATAAACATATCAGGACAGCGCCAATGATATTTTTCCCTAATATATCTCAAAATTTCATTGTCCACTTTTGCAACAAGTAGTATAAGTATTATTTTTTAATTGCTATTAGTTAAGTGCAAGGAGGCTGTGTTATCCTAGTGTACTGCACATTTATACCAGGAATGGCATATCCGTACATCAGAAAAATCACCATATTAAAGGCTGGGATCGTTGTTTGAGATGTATTGCAGTTGTGCTTTCAGTGAAGATTAAAGATTATTTTTGAATAGAGTTTATATGATTTATAGGTGGTAGTAGTTTATACAGGAGTTTGTTCTTTAATATGTTTTGGTAACATTAAAAGTTGTTTGTAATAGTAACTTAACCTTTGTCCCCCCATCTACCCAGTAGCCCAATATAGCAAATCACTCTGCTGTCAGTAGCTTATTAGTAAAATGCTTAAAAGAAATAATTTGGAATTTTGAAAATAATATGCAAAGATTTGAAATAGCATCCTTTAAAAGTTAGTTTAATATTTAGATGGAAATAAAGCTAAACACTAGCATATAGATGGTTAGAGGGTTCTTTCTAGTGTCTGATAGCAATTTTGATTGAATGCTCAAGTTAGAGAATCTCAAGAATGAGTTGTGTTTACATTTATTAATGTTAATTCTGTTATATAAAATGATCACTTCAAATGAACATAAGCATAAATGGAACATGATGTTTAGATGCACAATAGTAAAATAGGTACTTACTTTATTATTATGCAAATATCTACTATTTTATTTTAATTCACATTATTATCAATCTAGAGTGCTTCCTATGACCATGCATTATGGATATGTGCTATAAATGCTTCAACTTCTTTAATCCTATACCTATCTCAGGTGAGGGAACTGAGTCTTCAAGAATTAGCAGGACACGCTCAATATTCCACCACTAGCCTGTGCTCTACCTGAGTGTTCAACTCCAGAGTATCTGCTGGTAATCTCTATGCCATATAAAGTCTAGCAGAAATAAGCAAATGAAAATAAAGGAATTTAAGAAATAAAAAGACAGGGAAAGAATAGGAAGGAAAAATAAATTTAAAAAAAGAGAAAGGATGAAAAGAAGGACGGAAGACAGGCAGGGACAATCCATTCCTCAAAAACAAACAAACAAATTTTAGCTTCTGTCTCAGTTTCACCTTTTTCCAGGGCCAATGACATAAACTTCCATGGTGTCTTGGCCTCCTTATTTGTAAAAGAAACCGACTCTTGGTTAGGAGGGTCCTAAGCAAGCAGGGGGCAGGCAGGCCCAGCACAGTGGCCGCTGCCAGTCTTCCAGCTCCTCCGTGGGAACCGCTCAGGAGCCCTGCTTGCCTTCCTCCTCATCTCATCTTGAAGGCCCGCAGGCTTGAGTGTCCGCTTCTCAGGGTCTCGCTTGCGTATTTGAGTCCTTTCCTCTTTCTCTCTACTGTGTCTCTCCTTCTCTTCCGTACGTTTGTCCTCTGCACCATTTCTTCTCATACTCAGCTTCCTTCTCTGCCCCACGTTTCCTTCTCTGATGAGTCTGTTTCCCCCTTGATGTAACTCCTTCATGTAACTTCTCTGTATTTAACAAATGGTATCACAGCGTCAATGTGATCATTTAAGAGGGAAGCTGTCAACCTACTGCAGCTTAAAATGCCCAAGATGTGTGATTTCATGTTTATTCTCCCCTTCTTACTAGTCAGTATACAAATTATCGCTTTAGATGTACCCCATATTCTATAGGAAAGAGAACGTCAGAGAGTTGGGGTGATAGGAGCATACTTGCTGTGGCTTTTCAGATAAAACTGCTGGTGATCTCAGCAGACCGCAAAGACAGAGCATGGGAAAGAAATCCTTGAAAGTTCGGTTCAAATCCACCGCATGACCTCATAGTAATGCTGCCCCATGCACACCCTGTGTTATTCATTAACATTTGTTAAGATTGATTCTGTTCTATAAAAAGATTATTTCAAATGAACCACTTTCTTTACAGTGCATATTCCAGTTATATTAATCCTTATTTCTCATGGTAAAGAGTGATAAGATGAATGATAAGAGTATACAAAACTATTTCTGTAATTTTATTTATTTAAAAAATTTCATATTAGAAATAAGAATATCCTTTAATAATCTAGTCCATCATGTGTCAATTCAAAACTTGTGCCTCTAAAACCAACTTTCTTCTTTTGTTTCCCTGAGATAATTTCCTTCAAACCAATAAGACTTTCAGAAAAAAATCCCAATTAAATAAAAGCTAATTTTAGAAACAGTTTTTTACATCTTTAGGAACCAAACCCTTTCATTCTGAACCATGGCAAGAGACTCTGCACTAATATTGTCTGACAGCGACCTAATTAGAATCATTTGCATACTAATGAGACTTTGAAGGAGATAAGCAATAGCATGCTTGTAATAGATAATTAATTTGTATTTCAAAATAAGCTATGGCTATTTAACAACAACTCAAATGACACATTGAATTAGGAGACTTGTTCGAGTTACTTCTTCACAATAAAATGCTGTTGCAGCTTTCGATTCTGCTTAATACTCAAACTGAAGAGCACACCCTATTCAGCCACGTGTATTCATAAGGCAGCTTCTTGTTAATTACTAGATTCTGAGATTTATCTTCAAAATAATATCCTTCTTTGCCAAGAGGTTCCTAATGATTTATGTGTCCATCATTAAAGCATTTTCTCCTTATGTTGTAGTGGTGCACTTTTCAAATAATCTTACATCATCCCCAAGATCATAATTCCCATGGTATAGTCATCAAAATGGGATCGTAAAGGGCTTTGGGCACAGAAAAATCAGAAAAAGCCAGGCCTCCCTGGCGGCAGCCTTTTGGGCTCTTCATGCTGCCTGTTACTGGGAAATAAAACTTACAGAACTGTAAATAAATTGACGAGGACAACTAATAAACTCGTTCAACACATCCGGTAGACTGTCCCTTATTGATCATTGAAAGCATAAAATATCTAGACTCATTCAGCGATTGCGGCAGCTGGAAAGGAGTCAGAGGTGGGGGTGATTTGTGCAATGCCTTCCTCGTCACATCCATTAATCTCTCTTTCATTTAAGTCTCAAACTGTTACTGTGGTTTATTTTCATAAAGATAAGTCTCCCTACAGTATAGCTGTTCTGTTATCAGTTACTCTATGCCGGGCAGTTCTCAGGGGGAAATGTGCTGATGACATAATTGCAGGTGAATTATGAAAGTAAGATGGGCTTTTATCCAAGAGAAATTTCAAATTTTCACATGAAAAAAAGAAATCTCCCTGCCTTCCCCTGAGGGCTCATCCAATGCAGACACCGAGGTTATTTATGTAGGCTCTGATGATAAGGTGGAGATCAGTGTTGCTGGAATTTCAGGTGAGCAGGAAAGAAGTCTCAGTAAAGAACACATTTAAGGAGGAAGGGACAGAGCCCATGTGTTAGAAATACCAGCCCTTCCACAAGCTGGAAAACCCAGAATGACCTGAGAGGTCAAAAATCCTTCTCCTTTCTAGTACAAAATATATTCCAACAGAATTAGAGATTGTCAGTGGTTTAAGTATTGTTGTTCTAACAACCATCACAGACCCTAGGGCTAGAAGAACCTGAAAAGGCTTAGTGTGGTGTTCCATTCCTTTTTTTTAAATCTGAAAGTAACTTAGGGATTTCATTTTCCAATTTACATGGGAGAATCACTAAAACCTAAAGGAGGTTAGGTGGCATTCTGAGAGTCACAGGTAATAAGCACTGATTGTGAAGTAAGCTGTGTAACAGGATGTTAAATGCTTTTTTGAAAAAATCATTTTAAAATGAGCTGTAGTGTAATCCACATATAACACTTTATCTGAGCAGGTATATTTTATCCAGTTTCTCCGTTGCAAAACCCTTTTGGAATGCATGCATTTGAAGGCTCCTGACTGCACCAACATTGTAGGTGAAGGTCAAATTCAAAACAAAACACAGCCAAATAAAAGTGAAGGCTATTTGCCAATATTTTATATATATAAATATATATATATATATGTGGATATATGTGAATATATATGTATTGTATATTTGATATGACATAATAAATATAATTATCAAGCTAAACTCATTATTTTCACACCTAAGTTTGATTTTTCTGACACAGATCTGAACCTGTATTGTTCTCAAACAATCAGTTTCATGCCAATGGGACAGGAGCATTTCCAGGACTCCTCTTTGCAGATCTTGGGCTTGCAAGACACTTTATGCCATATTTGGACTTTACGCACCCTGTGTTATTGGTTGACTCGCACGTGTGCTTAGTTAGCCTGTGCCCCTTGGGAGAACAGGGTAGTATGTCTGTAAGTGGAAAACAGCTGTGTGTGCGGCCAGCTGAGCAGACACCATCCTAATCGTTACTCCTCCGTCAGGATGCTGAATTCCAGTCTCACAATTGCCATGCTCAAAGCACTGCTCTAAAAGTCACCTTGGTGTATGTGCTAGTAGCTAGTGACATATCACCGAAATGACATTTCTTTTTTTTAAAAAAAGCCATAGTTTCTGTTCACTTCAGATAAAAATAGCAGAGGCCTCCAGCACTGTTCCACATTTTATGGTCTCATGGACAAGCAGAAGACATTTCATTTATAAAACAACAAACGCCATCAAATGCTTATTTAATTGTACAGAATGTCAGCGTTTTCCTGAGTTAGCCTCTTCGGTCTAAATTAGATCCGCATAGGCGATGTGTCTTGCTGTGTCAGTCATGAGGCTGAGCAGCACTTGTGTACGTTGAAGGTTAGCCAAGCCCGTCTTGACCATTCGCAAATGCATTAAAATTGTAGGAATTAATGCTTAATAGATCTGCAAGAAAGAAAGAGATTTGAAAATGTAAGAGCTTCCTTGATTTTATGCGTGTTTGTCTAGAAAGGTAGCTAGCTGAATTTTCTCATACTACTTAACTGATGAACATTCTGCTGTGGATATGACCTTGGCGCCTTTATAGACCTGTAGTCCAAAGGCTTGGATGACTATGAAGGTAAGAGACCAGACAGATCCAGATAGTGGATAGGTGGTGGTTATTTATCTCTAGGCTGATGGAAATCCCAGATGACTGGAAGAAGAGGTTGGTTCCTGTTACCGGCATGTTATAGGTAAAATTAAACCATTTTTGAGTGCACTGTGTCCAGTCAAATGCTAGAGCTGCACTTGCTTAGCAGGTGCCTGGAAAGGACTGCTCAGGAGGAAACAATATCCCCAGCAGGCCTCCTTCCTCTTCACCAATATTGGGTTCCTTCCTCAATGAAGCCCACAGAGCTGAGAGTGAGCTAGAGAGGGAAGGGAAAGAGCCAGAAGGCCTAGCTGAGAACCTGTGATGGATGAAGAAGAAGTGAACCTACAGGTGACCGTCGTCCAGAAGACTGAGTGGAGTGGAGGAAGACACCTGATTATAACTAAATGAAGCAGCAGGTGACGGCTATGGGTTAGCCAGGGCATCTGCTGGGCAGGGGGGCATGCTAATGGAGGGGTTGGCCTTCAAGGACAGTCTTTGGAGAGGGGTCCCTGTCACGAGCCATGGAACATGACTGAGAGCTGGAGGCTCCCATGATGCTGTTCCTGGGTAGCCACCTGGTGCTCACTCCTGGCTGTTCACAGCTTGACAAACCTTCCTTTGAGGGTGAAGGAACTGTATGTTGTTAGCCAGGAGAAATCCATGAAGCCCAAAGGTGAAGGGGTATGGTAACTAGTGGCTAAAGGAAGGAGGCAATCTTTCACTGTTATCTTTGGGGTTTTTGTTTGTTTGTTTTTTCTTTGCAGATAAGGGTGCCCAACTCTGTAAAGGCCACGAGTGTCTGGGGAATGGATAGACAAAATCTTTCAGGATCTTTCAGGACTTCTAGGGACAGAGACTGCTCTTTTTCATCTGGGACTCTGGAGATATCAGCAAATCCTTTTCCCCCATGTGTGGAGGAGCCTGTGCAGTTACCGGGTATGGCTGGGGACAGGGCTCAGTGGACTAGCTGGGAGCAGCCAGGAGCTCCTGCAGAGCATACTGGTCAGGAAACTAATAACCACAGAGTTCCAGCAGCTGGGCTCAAGTCACCAGGAGTGGCTTCCCTCTTCTTTCCATCCTGCTGTTCAGACATATAAAGTTACTCTGCTTCAGACAGCTTGCCCCTTGGTGGCATTCTGAGCACAGTGTGTTGGTGACACGGATGCACATTGATTACATAAATCCTGGGGCACAACGTGGTTGAATTAAATATGTGAACAGCAAGCACAACCGCAGAAGTCATTGCTCTCTTTAGAGCAGCTGACTCTAGGGAGGATAACGCTGTTCTCCCGCGCCTTACAGGGTACTGAAGATGTCCTTGGCAGCATCTCCTCCCCTAAGTGTCTGGGACTCTGTACCAATTGTTAGAGAGCAAGACAGAGAGGTCACTTTCTCTTTCTTACTCAAAAATCGTGCTCCAAATATTCTAATATAGTTCATGATGAAGTATACAAACTTAGTTTTGACATTGAACAGTAATTTTAAAAGTTCTTTTGAATAATCATCTTTAGGAGTGCATGAAATTCAAAGGAAAAATGAGCAATACAGAAGAGCTTACAAAACAGCGTCTCCTGTACAATACAATTGAGGTTTGCTATTTCATTCTGAAATGCAAAGGAATCGAAGTGGAAGCCCAACTAGGTGTTTAAACAATTTTACAATACTTTAGATCACTTGTGTTTTGTCATTTAGAACCTCAAAACATGTGAAGGCCAAATAAGCAATGTATGGTACTAAATTTATTTTAAGGGAACCTTCTTGTGTGAATGTAAGCGCAGAGCAGCAAGCAAGTTCACGGTCAGATTTATAGTAAGAAAAACAGTGTCATGAGCCAATAAAGTGTATTTTGCCAAAATACTGTTGACATGAGAAAATAAATGAGAAAGACAGAAAGAAACCAGAGTGATAAGTAAATCACTACCACCACCACTGATAAGAGAAGAACCTGGAAAATGTAAAGTAAAATCCTAACAATAGTTACACATTGGAGTCAAAATAACGAATACATTTTTGTTTTAAATATGGGACTGTATTTTCCATTTCTCCTTTAAGCACATAGGACTCTATGATGGGTTTGTCATTATAACCATGCTGAATGCCACAGCTTCTCAGCACAAGGAGCTGCAGAAGGTCACGTAGCCATTGGCGATGTCCACCTACACCCCTGCGACAGCTTCAGACTATGCCTATCGATTCACTTAAAGAAAGCAATGTGAGTCAAATCAACAGGATAAGACTGTAAATGTGAAATTATTACCTGCAAAATGTGGATAATCAGCAAAGATATGTGCATTAAAGCTTCACAGAATTTTCTTCACATTAATATTTTTTAAAATGTTTTTTAAATTCTTCGACTTCTCAAATTGTGCCAAACTTCATCATCACTGGTAGTTCCTCTGGAGTGGAACTTTGGGGGTTAGACTTCCACCTCACTACCCAGGCTTGCAGCATTTAATCAGGCACTATCACTCCTGCATGTCTGTGCAGAAGATGTGTGTCCCAGAGGATTGCACCATTCCCCTCTGGGGTCCCTGAAGTCATGTTACAGCATGGCTTCAATGACACCGGCGGACCCACAAGGAAAACACACTGAGTAGAGGGCTTTAATTGAAATGATCTACAAACAATGTTTTCAAAGATTAATTATGCTTAAAAAATCTTAACTTCATTTAGAGACAATAAAGTAATTATATAAATAGCAATTACAAAATATAACCAAATTAGGCCAGCTCAGAAACAAAGCTGACTTTTTGAGAAGTGAAAGGATGAAAGCAGAGTTTAGAGGGGATGGAGGGGATGGAATTACCAAAGATATTCATAGACAAAGCTCAGGCAAAATTCAGGTTTTCAGAGACCCGTAAGGAGTTAAGCCGAGTGACGGGAGCTTTGAGGGAAACTGGTAGATGGGAAGGTTGAGGTTGCAGATTCTGTGCCATCTTGTGAAGGAGGGGAGAGGCTTTCAGCTGAGCAGTGAAGGATGGTACCAGTGAGATTCATTTATTTCAGTTAAAGTGAAACGGATAAAGTTGCGTGTACTAGTTCACTGATTTCCAAAAACATACATCAGCAAAATGCACAGTTCTTCATTGGCTCTTCCATAGAAACCGTGTGGAACATTGCTGCAGGGGTGGGCAGCTCTTCGCAGCATTCCAGCAGCTCACTTGGCGAGGGTTCTTGGACCACAGATCTTTCACGACTGTTATGGCCAATGCAGACTTGCAGACTCATGAAATATGCGGATCGCTGGTGAATTATTTAGTAGAACTCCAGCCCTAGAATGAAAACCCCAAAAGAGTTGCTCAGTAAACAACTTATATGTAAGACATGATAACTATGCACAATTGATTCAACAACACAGTGTTGGATCTTCAGTTATTAGCAATTAACAGATGCTACAGACATCTTTATTTCACATTGAAGGTGCTAGATGTCCACGTTTCACTCTATCAGCGATCAGTGGTCATGCCCAATTCTACCTCAAAGGGTCAGCTCACTTCTTGGCATAAAGCTGAGGGACAAGACAGGGTAGAGGGTTACACCTAACAAGAATGTGGTCGTATGAGATGCTGAAGCTTGAGCTCTGCTCTATCCATAGACCTTTGGAAGTCAGCCATCTATGGCTCATGTCAGTCTTAGTATATTCAGTGACTTAAGAATATTTTACATACTTAGGTAGTTGGAAAAAAAATCAATAGAAGACTATTTGCTGACTTACAATTTATAGAAAATTCAAATCTTGGTGTCCATAAGCAAGGATTCCTTGCTAGACAGCAGTGGCCACTGTTCAGTGGTATCTCTGGCTGCTCTTTACAGGTAGAGCAGTTCAACAGTTCAACAGGCTCTCAAACATGAAAATATGTACCATGCACATTGTCACAGAGGAAGTCTGTCTACTCATGGAATAATAAAGTAATATCAAAATATTGGCATTCGAATCATTCTTTCGGGAGTAGCTTTAGGAATTTCTCCTTAACGAATCATTTTATTTTCATTAGGGCAAGAAAGAAGTGCAGGATTGCAAGTTGTATTCATTTGCCATTCATTTTCCCTCCAGCTTCAAATACGGCTATCAACATGATTGTTCCTCACAAAACTGGGAAGCATTGACTGTCACCTGCACATTGCATGTGTTTTAGAGTGAAACAGCTTTTCAGGATTAGCTCTACCCTCATAGCCTCCTGAAGAGCAACTGAGAAGCATCTTGTCTTACCCGATGACCACAGTATCTATCACTACTTTAATCTGTTTGAAGTAAGCAATATTGAAACAACAGCTACAGAATATTGCCCGATTCTTAAATATTAAGCATTTTTAAATGGAAATTTGTATTCATAGCTAAAAAACACCAATGGTGATCAACAAAGGAAACATAAGAATTATAAGCTTTATTATAGAAATCTGGGCCCAATTAATTGCCAGATAGCTACCAATAGAGCTATCTATAGAGGACATGCATCTATTTTCAAAACAAAAAGCTTCCATGACATTAAATTACTAAAGTAAACTTTTTTCTTATGTATACCCTACCCCTATTCCTATCCACAAGGTTGAGATCATTTCTTAATTATCTTCCTTTTAGATGTAGCTGTATAGTTACATAAAATTAAAATTAAAATTCAGATAGAAAATTTTATTTTTTTAATTTCTAAAAAAGAGTGCATCAATAAGACTACTTTCTACTTTGCCAATATTAACCCTTAAACATATAGATAAGTATTTGCTAGTATGCTAACTACATATTCCCCTTGTACCCTATTTGCAATAAACATGTGAAACTGCAAACTGATAAAATATG
The DNA here is from genome assembly GCA_004027875.1 of Aplodontia rufa. NCBI lineage: Eukaryota > Metazoa > Chordata > Mammalia > Rodentia > Aplodontiidae > Aplodontia > Aplodontia rufa. The sequence goes on along the minus strand of PVKS010013877.1, from coordinate 37,969 downwards.
GCAGACTATTCCTGTGTGCTTCAATACTGTCTTTCAATAGAGTGCTTGTCCAGGAGACAGGGTTCTTGTAAAATAATTCTACTGAGCTTAATTGAAAATATCATGAATTTGAGTACTACAGCATTACTTTAAAATTCTGATTGCAATTTTCATCCCCACTTCTTTATTTCAATTGTCTTGCAGCACTGGAAAAAAGGACGTGAGTAATCACAATCGACCCCGGTAGAAATGCTCTGATTTGGATGATCTCCATTCACTTTCCAACTTTGCTTAAAGAGCAAGCTCCTTTGACAGCAAGAAGAGTGTACTTTGCAAGTGTTCATATGAGTATTTACTTACATATAATAATTTTAAATGCAAAGAAAAGAAGGTTGAATTGAATTTTTTTAAGAGAGAGAAGGACAGTGAGAGTGGGAGAGAGAAAGAGAGAATCAATTTTATTTAGTATTCCATCTGGTCTTCATTGTTTCAGCACTTAGTTATGTATGTAATCCTGGGGTTCAAATCCTGGTCCTTGCTCTTGCCAGGCAAGCACCATAACCACTGAGCCACCGTTCCAGCCCCTGAATTGAATATTTTTGTCTATTGAATATTTTGTTAATAATGGTGTGGAATGATAAGTGGAATTGATTTTATTGTCTCCTTTTCCCCAATGTTTTGGATTAAGATTAATCATTTAAAAATGGCACAATTTCCCTTTTCTTAAAAGCAAATATTCAATCAAAGCTTGCTTTTTATTGTCACATGATTGACAACATTGTTTTCAGTCTTATGCAATTCATAATAACGCTTACCTAATAAAGGTTAATTTCCTTCCCTGAATAAAGAAATGGTCAAAGGACTGCCTAAAATCAATGGCCTTACCAAGAGAATCCATGCTGATAACATAATAATGCTTCACCACTTGGGGTATACGGCAAAAAAAACATTAATTTTCAGATGCATTAATTTAAAAAATTAAAAGAAGGAAAATTTTACTTCAAATTACTAAGAGAAGAGCATCTAAAGTCTATTTTAATTTGTCTTTAGTTTTTAGTAATGTCACGTCTTTAGGGGAATCTTTCCTTTTATTAAAAGTTGCCAACAAGTTCAAATCTGTTTGAATTCTAAGAGGCAAAGCCTACTTCACCCATTCTTTTCCTACCCAACTGATCAACCTCTTTATTGACTTTTTCACTGAGGGAAGAAAGTTATCAAGCAGGATAATTTATACTTGAGTTCTCCCAAGACTGCATTTATAGAAAAGGGCACAAAGAATGTAAGCAATACAGAAGTTGGCCGCACTGCAAAACACTAAAACCACCAAAAAGCTTCCTTCCTAGGCTACATATTTGCTTAAAAATTTGATCTCAGCCCAGAAACAAAGAGAAGTAAGCCGTTGCTTCAAGGCGCTCAGGCTATTGCTGTAAAGCATCGTTCTGTGAATGCTGACTTTCTGCTCCCTGTATCATGAAATGGAAGATTCCAATAGCCTGTAATACTTAGGAAACTTAGAGGTCAAAATGTCATACATTTGCAGGAAATGGAATTTCTAAACACATGATTGTGTCATAAAGGTTTAATTCACTATAGCTACCAGTGGAAATGCAATAATAAATCAAAACCACTATTTTTTTTGCAACAATTGTATAATCATATGGAGAAGACTGGACTCTAACCAGGTCAAAGAAGTAACAGTATACTAAACAGTGTCTTTAGTAAATGGAAGGCAGCAAAGAACTGGATTTCTATAAGATTGTTTTTTGACAAGCACACTTACCAAGCAACTGCATGTGTGACGTTCTTCTCACGCGTTTCTCTCTCAACACATTCATGGTGATGGTTTTCCAATAGGTTTACACTGAGTCTTCTTCCAATTACCAAGAAAGCCTTTGGGAATGGGGCTAATCTCAAAAATGACAATTTTCAATGTATATTCAAAATTTCTATAAAATCAAAACATTGGTAGTTAAATGAGCCAGAATCTCATTTATTTACATCAATAAAATATGCACCTCAGACAAATGTTAACAGTTGAGTAATGCATTACATTTTCCCCTCTTTTTAGAAGGAATGAGTAATGACAGTGAAAAGGGTTAGGTTCATTAAAGAAAAACAAATTTAATGCAATGGAGTCCTTTATTTAAAAGGAGCCTGTGATGTGAATTGACAGTGGCTTTGTTTATTCAAGTGTCATAGTTTTATTTCATTGGCCACGTTTTCTAGAGTCAAATAGGGCAATCATTCCATCAGCATCCAAGGTGGACATCCAACATCAACAGGAAAACAATGGCTTCAAACCGAAGAACCAAGTGATTCAGATCCAATAATTACAGATTTTTTTTCAAAAGGCAACATTATACATAATTTGATCCATATGAGTCTAGATCAATAGCCTGTGGAGGTGAAATCTAACTCCAGGATTTCATTCCACATTTCTTTAAAAAGTATATTTTAAAATAAAAAAATTGTGTTGTTAATTAGCTAATGAAACTACACTATTTTGGGATCAACTACAAGGTAAATAATATTTATGAATATTCCTTGATTTTAAAGACATTCATGTCATTTCTTCAGGAACACATAGATTCCACCTGTATATTTTGTGTCCATAGTAAGAACTATACTGTCTTCCTTATATTGTCATTGCCGACATCTAGGAAGTAACAAAAGAAAAATAGTAATTACAAGGAGAGTAGTTGCAAAGAAATACTATGTTTATAGTGGAATCATCTTTAAAATTCTAAAAAATAATGAGCTATTTTACTGAATCATTGTAATTTCCTTGCCAATCATATTCATTTACTAGGAAACACAGATTTGAGGAATAATCCATAAGACATATATAAACTTTAAAATATGCTGTCTTTGTTGCTTAAAATAATCAATGATTTGTGAAATACTCTTAAGTTTTAGTTACATTATCATGGTATTAGTGATTCCTGAGCTCTTGCATTTAAGTACAAATCAGAATTTGACACAGGGATGGTCTGCGGTTTCAGCCATGTTCAGTATATCAGAACCATGTCTCTCCTAATTCGCTCATGGTTCTAAACAGATGGCAACCAGTCTTAGTGTGTGTTTCAAAACAAAATTAGTCCACTAAACTAGGATAAAACTCTTGATGAGTTTATCTGACCAATACTTTTGCTGAATCAATGTAAAATGCCGAACATAAAGTTTGATCAAGTTATATTAGACAAACACTCACTTTTATTGTTTAATTTCACCCTACACAAACATTTTTTCCAGCAAAGCTAATACAAGTTATATATAGGACCTTGTAATTTCTAACTGTCCTGCCACAAGACAAAACCATTAGAAGTAACAGAAGTAAACTCTACAAGAAGGTTTTAAAGATCATAGAAGTAATTCATAGTAAGAAAAAGAGATGTCTCAGTTCGAACTGCCCCTGGCTAGTTTTAAAAATAATTTTATTTACTCTATATTGTGAAAAAAACAACATGAAGTAATGAATATTGACTAAACTTACAATTAATATAAAATCTGTTCCCCAAACCCATAACAGATGGTTTGATGCAAATCAAAGCCATCACTCTGCCATTTAGAGTTGGTAGGAAATGCATATATTTGAAGGTACATTAGTTCCAAACTATTTATTTCAAAGCCACCATATATTAAGAAAAATCAACTGATTTAGTAGTATATATACTATCTTCCACATAATATAAAAGTAAACTAAAAAGGGATGGGGCCTTAGCTCAGCGGTGGAAAGTTTGTTGTGCATGCATTTGTTTCTGGGTTCAATTCCAGCACCACCAAAATGATAATAATAATAATAATTATTATTATAGTATAGAAAAAGCCTCTAGTAGATTAGCTGATTCACATACTATAGCCTTTCTTAACACATGTGGGTTCTGTATTGAATAAATAGAAGGATCTTATCCAAACAACTCCAGAGAGTTAGGAGTCAAAAGCAAGGCATATGTATCTGATTATTCTGATTATTTTAGTACCTAAAAAAGAGACAAAATGCAAATCCTCTGTTATTGGCTGTCAGCTAGTTTTCTAAAAACCTGGATTTGGAAAGCACTGATTTCTAAGTTTTTAAAACATGATATGAGCTTGTGGCCCATGTCATTTAACTTTTCCAACCACCTCGTTTGGACTCAGGTACAAAGTTTGGACTGAATCAAAATACAGCTGACTGTGTTGAAAGGGAATGATTGACAGGCGCTGAAGCATTGCCGGCTGGCACCCATACCTACGTGGATCCTCCTTCAGAGGCCAGCAGATTGCCTCTCTCCAAAACAGACGTAATGTTTCTGCTTTTAAAATAGAGCAATACAGGGGAAAAAAAAGAATTAGTAAGAAAATGAGTCACATGTAAATCAAAATTACTTTTTCTCAGGAGCAAATTTACAAACCTTCTTAAGGGAGTCAGTACTATGTTCACAGGGTCACATAATCCTTGAAACTTGGAATATTAAATCAGCTATGATTAATGAAGATCACTTTCTCCTTCTGCTCTGGTTCCTTATCTTTGCTGATCTTGAAATGGCTACAGCCGTTTTGGGGATCCAACCAAAGGCGGTCGACTTGTGTGGGTTTGGAAGTACAGATTTAGTTTATGTTTTGTTGTCCATACCCTTGTTATAGTTTTATGTTCTGTCCTGTGGTTCAGGAAAAGGTTTCAGGAACACAATCACTTTCTTCTCTGCTGACTTCTCCAGTCTGCAGAGCCTGACACAGGGCCACAAGTAGTGTCATGCTGTGCATGACTGTTATGGCTGTGATCAGAAGCATAGGAAAGTGCAGTAGCCACAGAAGGCAGGACATGAGTGCGAACAGCTCTTCCAATCACTGGGAATGCGACAAGATTTAATTTTCAATGGCGCTTGAAAGAGAAATTCAATTATTGCCTGTGTGTACATATTTATATGTGAAAATGTATATAACACATAGAGTTATAAATGGACCAAGCGTGTCACTGATGTTTTAGAAAGGAATGAAGGAGACTCCCTGTGTGTGTGCGCACAACCTCATAGCATCATGGCCAGGACGTAAGTGCGTGGCCATGTATGCAGTGGCATGTTTTACGCACTCAACCTGCAGAATTATATCTTAGGGTCCTGATGCATTTTTCTCTTGATGAAATCTGTCAGTTCAGACAAAAGAGCATGCAAAATCATCATCAACACAGCAAATCAGAGTCCACAACCAGAGGCCCCGTACATATTAACCAATGAACAAATGTAGGAAAACAGCAGATCAGCAATTTCAAAAAGAGTTTGAATTGCTCTAATGTATGCCAATCTCACAATATTCATTTTTTCTCAGAAACATTGATCAAACCAGTACTTTAAAATATATATTTTAGAATTGTATCAAGCAACTTATCTGGATATTATTTCTTTACACATCGGGTTGTATCTGTAATATTTGCAACACTTTTGCTCATTTTAAACATTTATTTCCTAATTTCAGATTTATATTTGTTGTTCATTTCCATATGAATAAAAATTATTAAAAAGATAAATTAAAATTTTCAGATCCTGCTGAATCTGTCCCTGTCTCTCTACAAATGAGGATGGACATGAAAGTTTTAATGACTGCCACTCTTTGGGAACTATCAATTGTGTTAATACCTCACCTAGCAGTGCCCTTTGTAACCCATACTTAATCATATTTCCCTGGAACATCCACTTCCAAAGCAAAGCAGAGTTGAGCCCACGTGAATATTTTTGTTTTTGTTGCTGTTCCAGTCTCAATGCAGGAGGCTTCAACCTTGCTTACATAGTCAAGGTTTTAAGGTGTCTACAAAATCTATCATTACTTACATGAATCAAGTAAAGACTGCAGCCTATCCTTGCAGCGTTCATCATGGAGAAAGCATGTGGAACCTCTGGACTGAGCTGAACTGCTTCCTAGAAATATTACTCTCACTAAAGTCTTAGCTGCAACCACCCCTTCTCAGGACTGGAGACACAATTCCACACCACTGCATTTCCATGCCAGCCTTGGAGGATACTGGTGTTATTTAGATATGTATTTCCCTCTTCTGCAATCCAGAAGAGGGAAATAAGTTGTTGTTGTTGCTCACATCTGTCTTCATTGGGATCATATATGTAATGGTTCTATTAATCAGGATATTTTCGGCTACAGAGAATAGAAGCTCCTTGACTCACCTGGCTTATGCTGCAGCAGTCCTTGAAGTCTTCCAGAAAGATTAATTTCAAATGTGCATTTTTCATCTTTCTGTTGAGGCCCACAGTGTGTGGTAAATTCACTTTTTAAGTAAGTTCTTACTATTCTGACACAGGACAAACCTTCTTTTATTGAAAGTAGCAACCAAATAATCATTAATTAATTAATGCAGGGCTCTAATAATTCCTAAAATATACACTCACCTAGGTTAAAGGCTCCATTTAGATCACATCAAAATTCTGGACAGGTTTACCAGCTAAATGTGTGAATTCCTCGGTAGCAACCAGTCCTACCTAGTAGACAATTAAAATTTTGATAATGTATAAATACAGACCGAATTTCTTCCTACTTAGAGGCTGGTGAAAGAATTCAGTGCAGTTAAGGTTAGAGACATTCAAGGAAACAGGTCCAAAGAGCCACACACATGGGACTTAGCGTGCTATTCACAAGTAAAGTCAACCACCTGTCTTGAGGGCTGAGAAATTGATTTAGATTTTGTACATTTCCAATTATAAGAGAAGAGATATCAGCAACCTTACTTATCCTGATAGCTGGGTATTTGAGAAGTTGCATAAATAATATATCTAAATGAATTTTTCATTTGATTTTAATTATATTTAAGTTTTTTTTCATTCTTAAAATAAATTTCACTATGCATTTCCCAAATTCATAAAATTGAGTAATAAGCTTTGCTCTTGGCATAGGTCAAGAAATGGTCAGCCTTTGTCTACGTAAAGTCATGCATATATTCAGTGTGGCTATTTCCCAAGGTCTCATATATGTTAAATATAATGCAGAAAGATAGATATTATCACTGGCCTCTGTACTAACTTTATAGTGTATATCATTTTTCTGTACTCAGTCAAGAATTTACAAATTTTCAAACATTTCAGTATACCGTCCCGTTCTAGCATCTTCTAAACTACTCATGTTTGCACTATAGCTACTACTTCCTGCGCATGCCTAGACTGACCATCAAAGGTAAATTTCCATCATGACTTGATTCTAAGTTTTAGGTCCATGCACCAAAGGAACATTGAGGATTTCTTACTTCAGTAAATGTTATTGTTATTTAATAGATTATTCAAACTAAAAAGATGGCAGCCATTTATGATGCCTCCCTCCCCATCAATGTCATAACCCATCCAGCACCAAAACCTTTCAATTCTTTCTTCCCAAGTGTCTCAGTAATCTCAGATTCTGTTCATTGCTCAGTATGCCTTTATTAACATGATAGAATTATTAATATCATTGTAAATAAATGTTTACCCTATGTTACATTTTTCCTTAAGGTAACTTAATATGAGTAAAAGTATTATATTAAATACTCCAAAGCATTAAAAAGGTTTTAGCATGCTATACTCCTCAAGAGTCTAAGGCTCCTTCTATGTCTCCCAAACATTGACTATTATACTGCTTTAATAGCTGTAATTGAATAAGAAATGATTTCTTTTTGTTATTTTTATAATGTTCTCCAAATTGATTTCTTTGTGTGTGGTCCAAATTTTTAAATGTATTAGAAATTTAGATAATTGTTCTTTTGAGCCATTTTTCTATTATAATACAGTATTAATGCATCCTGATCCAATGGCAAGAGGTACTTATGTATTAAGACAGTAATTTTTGCTGAAAAAAAATTATGTTTTTTAAATAGTGTTTACTTTTTAATTCTATTTTTTGGTATTTTAGAATGACAAGTGTTTTGCATTTTTTTAAACCAAAGCTAAGCTTGTTTTTGTCTAATATTCCATGATAAGGAAAATTTTGCCCATTCTAAAATAAACTTAAACTTATATTGTTATCTGCTCATTTTTAATTTTAATTTTTAAATGCAATTTTAAATCTATCAACTTTCTGCAACTTAAATTATTTATAAAAAAATAATTAAGTTGTGCCTGATGTAGTGGCCCATTCCTGTAATCCCAGCTTCTCAGGAAGCAGAGGCAGAAGGATCACAAGTTCAAAGACAGCCTCAGCTACTTAACAAGGTCCTAAACAACTTGATGAGAACCTGTCTCAAAAAATAAAAAAGGATGGGGATGTGGCTCATTGGTTAAGCTCATCTGGGTTCAATCCTTGTTATCAAAAATTAAGAAAAAATATTAAGTGAAAAAGTTAATTTGTCTTATGTAATGATTATTAGAGATAAGATAGAAGGATACTTTGACCTCCACTCCTAAACCCAGCAGAAATAGTGAGTTAGAGCTATAACTTTTCCCCTGGTGTGGGAAGAACAGCAAGGATAGCTTATGAACTGAGGCAATTCTAAAGGCCAACATGAGTGTGAAGATCTCTGATACCTTATCTAGTGACAACTAAACAGGGATTAATTCAACAAAGCTGGGGAGGGCTTACGTTCCTGGGGTCAAGGCCCTGAATGGTGTCAGGCCATAGCTGCAGTTAGTTTAGCAAGTGGCTAAGAAAGGCCACCTGCTCTGGCAGTGGACCTACCCTCACAGAAGTGGCACCCTGATGAGACGATGGCCCAACCTTCACCAACAGTGTTTAGAGGTAGCCTCTAGCCACAGGAAAAGAATCCAGCCAAAGACTTCTTTCAAGGATGGATTGGGAAGAAGCATTTGGCATATTTTTGGATGCCGCAGAGTGCTGTTTAATAATACTGTTCTTTCTATTAAATTTCATCAAAATCAAAATGGGTAATAAAGTAAGCAGCTGCACATATACTTTGTCACCTTTTCTGGTTACTTGCCATGTCCGGAGGGAAAAATTCTTGAGTGCGGAAGAAGCAGCAGCCTTCGCTGGGCCCCTGTGTAACCTGCCTGAGACAGTGTGGCTGAGAGAGCTGCACTGCATGGCCTCAAAGTCAAACCTGTTGAGTTTGCTCCTCCTGCCACTGCCAGTCGCTCCTGGTTGTTATCCCTCTATATTTGTCGTTATATTTTTGTATTTCCTAATTTGTTGCTTTGTTAAATGAAACTCTTTAAGTTGTATTAATCAGAATTAATTTTTTGGTGATAGATTTATATTTGGTAATGCCTATGCTATTTCTTGTCAATTCTGTTTTTGATGGATCCATTTTTCTGCTGTTATTTTTTTTTTACTAACTTCGTTCATTCACTTACAAAACTTCTCTTTTCAATAGATTCATTCAAGGATATAATCATTTAAATGATTGGATTATCTACATTTCTATGTCATTTTTTGTCATTTCATTCAAATTACTTTGTTTCTTCTCCACCCTTCATTGTATAAACATGCTAATTTATGAATGTTAATTATTCTTACCTTCTAATGTTATTAAACTGGTGAATAAATAGACTTTTAATAACACAAAATGTGAAAAAAATTCGTGATTTTTGTCTTGTATGGTGTAGTGCATGATTATTTTGTAATAGTTCTCTGTATATATTCTTTGGCTTTCAAATATGGACACACATAGCTATAATTTAGAGGTCACTTTTGTTACTCAATTCTTATTTAGAGTTATATATTTTTTGTCTGTGGAAATTTTGTTTTCTGATAGAATATAGAAAAATTTTTCTAAAGGTTTCCAGTCATTTGCCACATATCTTGGTAGTTTTGTTAATAACAACTTTTAATTTAGAAATTTTTAATTGCTTGAATGCAAATCAATGGCATTATTTTCCTTTCAAATATCTTTAATGTTTTCAAATGTCTCTTTTATATATTTTTTCTTTCCTTGGATTTTATCTAATTAACATTGTTGTATTTCTTTCTTTAACTAATATTTTTGATCTATCAACACAAAGTCACGTTCTTTTTTGTTTGTTTGTTTGTTTGTTTTTGTTTTATTTTCAGTGTTGAGATAGAATCCAGGGTATCACACATGCTAGGCAAGCCCTCTACCACTGGGTTAGTCCCCCGAAACTCAATGTTGGGATAGAATCTAGGGTATCACACATGCTAGGCAAGCCCTCTACCACTGAGTTAGGCCCCCAAACCCAGTCATTTATTTATCAATTATTTTCTTTTCTTGAGGTTTAGCTCAAATTATAGACATGATAATTTTAAAAGTCTGTCTTGATATATGTTGCAATTATTTATATTGCTGAATGTAATCTTACCTTTTTATTTTGCTTTTTAAAAAATATTCCTTTAAGAAAAAGCAATCTATTACAATGACTTTAGAGTGGAAGATTATTCCTTCTTTGTGTAATAATCCAATGCAGTATTCCTGGTGATCCAGGCCTCTGCTGCTTCCACAACAAAACACTACTGAGTCTAACCCCACAACCCTCTAGAACATGGGAATTCTCTGCATCTAGCAAGAAATGGAACAGGTCCATTACTCTTTTGTTTCTTGGCTTGGAGTTGACCCATGTCATCTCTGTCCTCTTGCATGGAAAAGTTTTTCATTTATGCTATGACCATGGATACCAGGTAGGCTGGAAACATGAAAGACTGCCTCCTTGCATCACCTTCTCTGTTGGTATATTAGTCGGCTTTGCATTACCTCAGTGAATTGCTTGGGGCAACTAACTTTGTAAGTGAAGAGGTTTACTTGGCTCACAGTTTTGGAGATTCAAAATGCAAATGGCATAAAGCAGATCCTGGTTGTGGAGAAAGGGTCACCATGGATGGATGGTAGATGGTGGAATATATGTCGTAGCAAGCAATTGCAACATGAACTAGGAACAGAAAGAACTGGGTGAGGCCAAACTCAGGCTCTTAAAACAAGCTGCTCATGAGAACTGCCCAGAATCCACTAGAACTACCTTCCTAGGGCTGTCCTGAGAGCAAACTTACTGCTTGGGAAGTGTAGAGACCACAAGGGGTGCATTGCTGTCCTGAAAGGAACCTGTTATTTACCTACAACATCTCAATGCTCCTTGTCCTTGAGAACCCCTAGCATTTGACACTATTGAGTCTGAAATCCTTCACCACCTCCCACTACCCTCTTTCATGTGGATTCTTACTCTGATCCGTTCTTATGGTTCTTCTCTCTTCTTTTTTTCTGCTTTTTCTAATAAGCATGCTAGAGGCTACACACTTAGACATCACAGGGCTGTTTGATGTGTGAACTTGTCCATGTCCCTCCCTTCTTCCTTAGAGTAGGCTGCAAACCTATTTAAAATCCTTGGAGCCTAGAATCTAAAGTGTTTCCATATATAAAAAGCCTAAGTAGGGTCTTCGTGACTTTAATAAATATGTTGCTTTTCAGGAGTAAAATATTGTTTTTAAATTTAGAGTTATTTTACTTTGCCTTATTAGGACCCTTTGTGAGGCATACTGATCACCTTGGACAATCACATATGAGCAGGAAAGCTACTTACACATAGCATGTAGGTGGCCATCTAAATAGACATGTGTAAGTAGTTTTTCTAGGTGCTGTATTTATACAGAGGTATAAATATTTAATCAGCTCATTATGCTGCAGTGCAGATATTCCTGGGCACTCTCACACCAAGATACAGTCAGCTCTCTGCCTAGCACTAGTTCAACCAACCATGGGTCAAACATATTAGAAAAATATAAATTGTGTCTACACTAAACCTGAATGGGCATTTTTCTTGTTATTGTCTGAAATGACGTAGTAGAACAACTCCTTGCATAGATTTTACACTGTTTTCAATATTTTAAAGATTTTAGAGATAATTTGAGGAGTATGGGAGGCCGTGAAGAGATGATCTGAGATGTGCACATGGTTTTGTACGAGGGACTTGGTATCTACACATTTTTGTATTCAGAGATGGTTCTGGAGCAGATCCGCATGGGCACAGAGGGGAGTCTGTACACCTTATTACATTCCAAACATTCCATCTTTTCCCTCTTTTACACCACAAGCATTGTTAATTTCACTTTTTAAATTTATAATAATAAAAACTCTTCTACCTATAAAAAATAATTTATGGATATAAAGGGCTCTTTCAAAAGAGTTTTGATATTTAAAAAAACAAATAGCTGAAACAGGTAAGGGAAGGAGCACTTCTGAAAGGTCCTTGTGATCCTGGAGGGGACATGGCTGCTCAGGACTTCTGTGATGGTTAAGGTGGCCAAGAGGAATGAGGGGCTGTGGGTTCCTTCAGAGCACAGAACATTCCAGTCAGCACCCTCACAGGGAAGGTGTGGGAGGTTAAAGAAGGTGGAATAATTTAGTTCTTCTGCCCCTGTTGTGGTCACGTGAGACCAAGCCAAGTAGCTCCGAGCCTCCCAGGGAAATTGTGACCTAATCTTGCCCTAGCACTCATGATGTCCTGTTTTCACCACTGATGATCTACTGTCTCCACGCAATTCCATGATGTTTGTGACTGCCTAATTTTTCACCAGACCCATCAATAAAACACCCATTGCCAAACATATAAATTATGTCCATTTAGTTGAAAACAATGCAAATTAATTCTAATAAGAAAAGCCATGACTGTGGACTTTACCATGTGGATTTTGGTGAGACTCATAAAATCTGAAGGAGACATCAACTGAGGTCCAAGGAAATGAGAAGCCAGAGGGACACCATCCTCCGGGAGAGGATATAGTAGATCTGGTTTGGGTCACCTTTCTGTCCTAGAAACAATCAGTCACGACCAAAGGAAAGGAAGGTGCCATCAGAGTCGTCGGAGACCATGGGAGCTGGAAAGTCCGTCCAATTTGTGCCAATAAACACTCAGTAAGTATCTCTTTAATAGTTTTGTAAATAAAAAAGATTGTGATAAAAATATTTTCCATGAAACTATATTCATAAAATTTTCTGTACTCCAGCTTGTGAAAATAAAATCTGTAATGCTAACACTGAAATGATTTGATTATACTAAAAATTTTGCACCCACACCAAAACACATCCACCATGTCTGACTAAAAAGTAGAGAGAAATTGTTTTCAGAGCAAAAAGGAAATATTGTTCACAGCTTGAAACTTTCATTTTAATTAAAAATATTTCACAACTAACAACATATAATTTTCCCTAAATGTCAGAATGCATTGCTACATTATTATGGTAAACATTTTTCATCATTATGATAAATACTATTTGGAAATGAGTGGGGTCACACTATGTCAGGCGTAATAACGCATGGCATATTCTTAGACCTAATGGAAACCTATTACTCCTGTATTTAAATAATTCCTCAAAACATGTTAGGACATAGTGATATACATCATTCTAGTATGATATTTACAATGGTTGGAGTATCTTTATAAAAATCAGATTAATGTTATTCTTACTGGTTTATGAGATAGTATAATTTGAAATTGTTAAAGTATCTCTGATCAAGCAGAAAAGTACTTGAAATTTAAAGTATTTATTTAAAATTTACATTAAAATGGAAGTTGAAAATTTCGATGAGCTTTAATTTGAGCAGATAACTAAAACTTAAATTTACAAAGTTTAATTTTTTAAAAAATTCTATGTTCCATTATTTTAAAAACACAATAAAATTTTTCTAAGAAAAAAGAACTATAAGGTAATGTATATCTAATAACTATAAATGTAAGCTTTATCATTCATATTGAAGAGTGAGATTTTCCTTTACTTGAACACCAATTTTCCTGTCATCAGTATAAAAATGCTGCAAAAGATGGAAGATCCCTGAGTCAAAGAAAGAGCTTAGTGAAATCCAGCAATAACAGTAGCCAATAGCCATCACTTCCCCTCCATTTCTGAGCCCCGGTTCCTGTGGATTCTGTAAAGAAGCCCGAGTGATGTTTCCCCACCCACAGTAGGCAGATTGTGGGAAAGAAGATCCTTAATTTGAAAACCTAACCTGGAGCCAAGGCAGCCACTGTCTCTGCTCTAAGACCTGCATAGCACCATTTCCCTGCTGCTTGCTCACTGAAAACCTCCCCAGCCCTCTCCAGGTGTCCTAGCTAATGCACCTGAGTTGACCAAGAACAGAAAATTCACACTCTATCATTGTCACTTCTGGTTCCTCTTTCTTCTGTCAATCACAAAGCAGAGCTTCTCATTCTCTAACAGGCTGATTGAGTATCCAACGACCATTTTTAAACACTATGCTCTGTGACCACTGACAATCTCATGGATCCTACAGAGGTAGAGTATGATAGTAAGAGATGCCAGTGTACCACCAACTAGATCATGTTTCATGGTTTGCACCTTTATTGACCTGTTGGCAAAACCTAACATGTGCCTTGCTTTGTATATTACCCAACTAATGTTCTAATTATTTCCTCTTCTTAAGACTGAAACTTGTATTAATACCAAAAAAGTTCCTTCGTTCCAATTTATGTACATTTTCCTCATGGATTTGAATAATCTTAGATTAAGATTCCTGGCCTCCACTAAAGACTATTACTCTGTGTTTGAAAGCTCCATCTAAAATGCTACCCAACTAATAACCTCAAATCCATGCACACATCAGTTTATTTAGCCTTAATAATGAATTTGAGAATACTAAACTAAGAAATTTATGTTGACTTACCCTCAGTGCTTTTTTCTCCTCTAGTTTTACAATATAGATTCAGAGATATACTAGATTACGTCCAATATTGTGGATATTGACGAGTGGATAACTCGTCACATGTATGAGAATTTGACACGTGACTAATGCAATTAGACAACTAGTTTGTAGTTTATTTAATTAATGTCATTCATTTAATTAATTTTTTTTATTTAATGAGAATTACTGAAAATTTAAATTAAGAAAACTGATGCTTAATTTGGGTATTTGAAAACTTTTAAGTACATTTAGAATGGCTAAGATAAACAGATTTACTTTTTTAAAAAACTTTTTTTATTAAGAGAAAGAGAGAGGGAGAGAGAGAAAGAGAGACTTGACTTTATTTTTTTGTCTGCATTTTGTTCCTCCAACACTTGGTTGTACATGTGGTTGCATACGTCAGATCCTCATGCGTGTCAGTCTAGCATCAGAACCACCCAGTCACCACTCCAGCCCCATAGATTTAGTTTTCCAATAGTAAATGCAATGGAATCTAAATGCAGACCAAGTATTTTCAGTGAAAAATCAGTATCTGAAATAAAATGTGCTAACAGTGAAATGCAAAGACAAATTTTTTGTTTGTTGGGGTTTTTGTTGCTTTTTTGTTTTTGTTTTTGTTTGTTTATTTTTGCATAGATGGCTCACAATGTAGCAAGCATTGCTAGAAACTTTTGGTTATCTGTTTTCTTCAAATAGCCAGTAAATCATTTCCATATTTTGTGACAGGATCTCTGTGTGACTGCATTCAGTTACCAGGATCTAGTGACAGATGTTAAATAATATTATTGAAGGAATCATAAATACCTTTCAATTTTATTGAACATCCTTTTTATGTACCTTGGAAATCATTTTACTGACATGTATCTCAAAATATAAATGAGTTAAGCTGATACAGTTCAACTGATCTGCGTGTTACATGATCAGGATCTTCTCTTGCCTTGCCTTCTTAATCTTAGTGATATTTAAACCTGTTTCTAGGTGGAAGAATCAAAACTATCTCCCTATAAAATCCAGTGACATCATAGAACCACAGGATAGCACTACACACACTCAAAGCATTTCTGTGACAGATTTAGCTTAATCCAGTGATTCCATTCTTAAAATACCAAAATCAGAGGAGAATTTGAAAATGTTATTTTCCCTCTGAAGAACCCTGCATTCTCTCCCCAACTGTATAGTGAATCGAATTGATTGAGACCTTTGCCAACACAAATGCAGCTGTTGAGAAGTAGAAACGCTCACAATGTGGAATCTCTGTGCTCTCCCCCTAACATGTTACAGATGAAACTTTCCAGAAGAGCCTGGGGTACCAGCAAGGGAACAGAAGATTCCAGAATGCCTCCCTCCTTTCTCTGCATCTGGGCATCCGCTTCCTCTCTGCCTGCACTGCCAAGAGACACATTTGACCAAAATGCAGAATTCATGAACTGTGGATCAGGCGGTTAGATGTCTCTGATACCCTGATTTGTGTGTTTGTGTGTTGTGCAAATATACGAGGACAGAAGCTTCTGCTAAAGGAAAAGCAAACAGGCAGCCAAGGCACATCCATCATTGCCTGTTTTCCTCTCCCCTTATGTACCTGTCCTTCTGTGAGCCTGGAAGATAATTTTAAACTTCTCTACTGCTGCTACTGCACGTCTCCCAGTTGGTCTTAACATTTTGTTGTCTCCACTTTCTACTCTGACTGCTTTATTTAGCTTTCTGCTTGTCAAATGATATGATTTGTACAACATATTTCAATAATAGGATGGACTGATTTGAAATTAATTTATTCTTGAACATCGTTCATGGGCATTCAACTCACTTGCTATATTTATGTGCAGAAATATGATCATTACTCACTTATGAGGAGGGAAAAAAGAAAAAAAGAACATTACTATGTGGTCTAATTAGTTTAAGTTGTCAAAACAGAGGAAGCAGACTCCTGATAGCCTTCAGATATTAGAGTTGAGACATCCCAGCTTTTGTGAAGAATGCCAAGCTTCTAAATCTTAAGTGTTTTCTTTAATAAATTTTAAATATTTGGTGGCTTAGGAACTATTTACTTTTTTGTCTGATTAGTATTCTAGAATTTGATTCTCCTCAATTGAGCTTTAATTATAATTATAAAATAAATGGTGAGTTGTTTTTCAATATCATTAATTTTGTATAGCTTTTGAATATTGACAAATTATTAAGATATTGTTTCCCTTCATTTGTTTGAAGACTCACTGAAGTTGAGTAAAAGTTGTGCTTGAATATTGATACTGCAAGCAAAATTAAACCTTGAATATATTATTTTTAAATTGATAAATTAAATATGGACAATCAAACTTCACAAGATTATAATTGCACTTCTGTATAAAGATGCCAACAAATCAGAAAGGAAAACATATTGTTCATACCTCCCATCACTTGAAATTTGCGTCTGAAGGAGGCTGCAGTTTTACCCAGTAAAACAGGTACAGCTATCATTTTCCAGTTGTTACAAGTATATTCATTTTATTTTGCCTTACCTTTTTTTTTCATTTGTTCAAGATAGACACACATTTAGAAGGGAATCGTTGCCATACAATCATGAACAAATGCATAGTGAGAAAGCAAGCCGAGGCCGATGCTGTTCCATGGTATCTCTCTTTTGGGTTCCCTTCCATCCCATGTTTTCTGCTACTTTACTTCCCGTGTTAGTTGGGCTTCTCATGGAAGTTGAAGGTTCCCCACTGGATTGATACCACCCCTACTCCCCTGCCTTGATATCCCTCCTGTTCCCTCACCCCTCCCTGCTCCCTTCCTTCATCCCCCAGCATCATGGGCAAGGTTCCCCCAGCTCCTGTAAAAAATTCACCTTTGTCGAGGTTATTATCAGCTTAGCCAACTTTCAGTCTGTTTCTGATTGTATTCTAGCTTTCATATATGAGAGAAAATATTCGGCCCTTGAGTCTCTGAGTTTGGGATATTTCATTCAGCATACTTCTTTTCCCTCTCCATCCATTTGGCTACAAATGCCATGACATCATTTTCTGTAATAGCAGAGTAGAATTTCAATGTATATAAGTACCACAGTTTTTGAATCCACTCATCCGGTGAGGGTCATCTGTGTTGATTCCATAGTCTAGCTGTAGTAAATTGAGCTGCTAAAAACAATGATGAAGCTGTATCTCTGAAATATTCCATCTCTACCTCTTTTGCTAAAATACCCAGGAGTGGGTTAGCTGGGTAATAAGGTGTTTCCAGTCCTAGTTTTTGGAGGACTCACCACACTGCTTTCCAGAGTAGCTGTACCAGTTTGCAGTCCCACCAACAGTGTGACAGTGTTCCTCTCTTCCCACAACCCCTCCAGCATCTGTCTTTATTTGTATACTGCATTTTTGCCACTCTGAAAGGAGTGAGAGGGAATCTCAGTGAAGTTTTGATGTACATTTGTTTGCTAGTGATGTAGAACATTTTCTCATATGCTTTTGGACTTTTTGGACTTCCTCCATTGAGAAATTTCTATTCAGCTCCCTAGCCCATTTAATTGGTTGGATTATTTGTGGGTTTGGTTTTCAGTTTTTTTCAGTTGTTTGTATATTCTGATATGTGCCCTCTGACCAAAGTGTAACAAGCACAGGTTTTCTCCCATTCTGTAGGTTCTCTCTTGGCACTCTTGACTAATTCTTCAGCTGTGCAGAAGGTTTTAGTTTAATGGTATCCCACTCATTTAATCTGGTCTTTAATGCTTGCACAATGAGAGTCTTGTTAGGAAGGCGGTGCCAACCCCTATGTCGTGTAGTGTTGATCCTACTTTTTCTTTTTCTTCAAGCAATTGTATAATTGTTGGCTTAATTTCCAGATCCTTGAACCTTTTTGATTTGATTCCTGTTCAGGATGAGAGGTAAGGATTAAACTTCAGTTGTCTGCATGTGGCTGTCCAGTTTGTCCAGCACCACTTGTTGAACAAAATGTCTCCTTCTACCACACTGTGCTTTTGATCCCTTTATCAAATATAAGATGGTTAAAGATCTGACAGTCTGCCTCAGTATCTTCTATTCTGTTCCATTGGACTTTATTTCTCTTTTGATACCAATACCACACTGTTTCTGTTACTATTGCCCTACAGCATAATTTCAGATCAGAAACTGTGACATCTCCTGCTTCCTCTTTCCTGCTTAGTAATGGTTTGGCTATTCTGAGTCTTCTGTTATTCCATATGAATTTGAGAATTGTCTTTTGTATATCCATGAAGAATGTCATTGGTATCTTGATGAGAGTTGCATTGAATCTGTATAGGGCTTTTGGTAGAATGGCAATTTTGATTATATAGATTTGCCTAACCAAGAACATGGAAATTTTTTCCATTTATTCATGTCTTCTGCAATTTCTTTTTTAATGTTTGATAGTTTTCATTGTAGAGGTCCTTTGTTAGATTGATGCTCAAGTATTTTTTTTAGGAGATTGTGAATGAGACACTTCCTGATTTCTTCTTCAAGTGGACTTGTTGCTGGAATGTAGAAAAGCTAATGATTTGTAAATGTTGATCTTACACCTAGCCACTTTGCTGAAATCATTTGAAACTCTAGAAGTCTTCTGGACAAGTTTATTGGATCTTCTAGGTATAGTATCATGTCATCAGCAAATAGGAACTTCTTGACATTCTATTATCCTATTCAAATTCCTTTGATCTACTTCTTTTGTCTGATAGCTCTGGCTAGGGTTGCAAGGACTATACTGAATAAAAGTGGTGAAAGTGGAAAACCTTGACTTGTTCCTGAAATTGTTGGAAATGCTTTCAATCTTTCTCTATTTAGCATAATGTTCTCTATGTGTCTACCATAAATGGATCTTACATAATTAAAGTATTTCCCTTGATCCATATCTTCTCCAGAGTTTTGAGCATAAATGGGTACTGAATTTTATTGAAGACCCTTTGAGCAAAGTCAATTAAGGTGATGATATGATTTTTATTTTTAATTCTGTTTAAGTGGTAAATGATATTTTTCGATTTGTGTATTTCGAACCAGCCCGGCTTTCCTGGAGTGAAGCCCACTTGATCATGATGAATTATCTTTTTAATGTAGTTTTGAATCTGCATAGCTAGACTTTTATTAAGGATTTTAGCATATATGTTAATCAGGAAAACTAGTCTGTATTTTTCTTTTTTTGATGTGTCTTTTTGGGTTTTGGTATCAGTGTTATATTTGCTTCAAAAAAAAGTGTTAGGGAGGGTTCCAATCCTTTCAATTTCATTGAAAAACTTGTAGAGGATAGGTGTTAATTCTTCTGTAAAGGTCTGGTAGAATTCTATGGTGAATCCATCAAGTCCTGGGCTTTTCTTTTTTGGAAGGCCTTTGATTGCTGATTCGATTTCAACTACCTGAGATTGGTTGGTTTAGATTTTCAATGTCCTCCAGTGTTAATTTGGGAATGTCGTATGTGGCCAGATATTTGTCATTTCTTCCAGATTATCAAACTTCATAGAGTTTAATTTTTCAAAATAAGTTCTGATAATCTTCTGGATTTTGGTTGAGTCGGTGGTGGTGTCCACATTATTGTCTTTGATTTTGTTGATTTGCTTTGCATCATTTTTCCTTTCTGTGAGGATGGCAAAGGGTCTGTCAATCTTATTTTTTCAAAGAACCAACTCTTGGTTTTGTTGATAATTTGTATAGCTTTTTGTACTCAGTATCACTGATTTCAGCTCTGATTTTAATTATTTCCCATGTTCCATTAGGTTTGAGATTGGATTGTTCCTCTTTTTGTAGGAATTTAAGTTGGAGCATAAGACTATTAATTTGGGATCTTTCCTGATTTTTTGATGAAGGCACTCAGTGCTATAAATTTATCTCTTAAGGATGTTTTCATGGGGCTGGAGCAGTGGCTCAGCAGTTATGGCGCTTGCCTGGTGTGCCCGAGTATGCAAGTTCAAACCCCAACACCACATACACATCTAAGTATCTGAGCAATGAACGTTGCATTGAAAACTAAATAAAAATTCATTTTCTCTGTCTCTCTCTCTTGCTGTTCCTCTCTCATAAAAAAACAAACAAATAAACAATGCTTTCATACAGATTTCGATATGTTGTTTCATCATTCTCATTCTTTTCCAAGAATTTCTTGATTTCTATTCTCATTATCTCTTTTATACATTCTTTGTTTAAGAAGGTAATATTCAATTTCCGAGTATTTCAGTAGTTTCTGTTATTTTTCTTGTTGTTAATTGCTACGATCATAGCATTGTGGTCTAATAGGATACATGGTACTCTCTCAACTTTTTTATATTTCTTAAGGTTAGCTTTGTGGACTAGGATATAGTCTATTTTGGAGAAGGACCCATGAGTTGCTGAGAAAATAAACTCAGCCAATTTTGATGTAATATTCTATAAATGATTGTTAAGTCCAGTTGATTAATAGAGTTATTTAGGTTAGAGATATTTTTGTTGACTTTTTGCTTTGATGATTTGTCTATTGTTGATAATGTTGTATTGAATTCCCCCAGTACTATTGTGTTTAGATTGATGAGGGGTTTAATGTACTTGAGTATGTTTTGCATAATTTTGGGAGGGTTGTGACTGGTGGCATAAATGTTAACTATCATTATGTCTTCTTGATGAACTGTTCCTTTAACCATGATATGGTGACCTTCTTTTTCCTTTCTG
>PVKS010013877.1:0-16733 GCA_004027875.1 Aplodontia rufa | reverse complement strand
GAGTTGATAGTGTGTTCCTATGAATAAAGTATGTCATTGAGAATATTCTGTAGTGCAGGCTTTGTGTTCATGTATCTTGCTAGCTAATATTTGTCATTGAAGTATTTACTTTCCCGTCACATTTAAAGCTGAGTTTTGCAGGATATATTATCTTTGGCTGAAAACTGTTTGCTTTTAAAGATTGAAAAATAACATTCCATGCTCTCCTGGCCTTTAATGTCTGATCTTAGAAATCCGTAGTAATCCAAATTGGTCTGCCACTGAATGTAATTTGTTGTTTTTCCCTAGCTGCTTTTAGGATTCTCTCCTTAATTTCTCTGTTTTTCATTTTATAGACGATGTGTCTTGGTGAATTTCTCATTTGGTTAGGTCTGTTTGGTATCCTATAGTTGTCTTGAATTTGGTATTCTGGGTCAGTTCTGATATGGGGAAAATTCTCCTCAGCAATTTCACTTAGAAGGTTCTTAATGCCCCTTGTATGTTGTTGAATGTTTTCTTCAATCCCAATTACTCCCAAGCTATTACTTTTCATCTCATCAAATAGTAGTTGGAAGTTCTGTTCATATACAATAAGTTTCTTTTCTTGTCTGTCCTCCTAAACTCAACATTGCTCAGCCTATCTTCCTTATATGATGTTTGTTCTTCGAGAACTGAGGTCTTATTGTTTAATTGAGTTTACTCTGGTACTAGTATCTTCCAATGAGCTTTTGATTTGGTTGACAGTGTTTTTCAATTCTGAGAGCTCTGCCACACCTCTTTTCAGGATGTCTATCTTCACATACGCGGTCTCTCATCTCCTGAAATTGCTCTTATCTCTTTATATATGTGATTTCTCATCTCCTGAAATTGCTCTCTTATCTCTTTCCTTAATCTTCTTTCAATTCTTTGATTGAGCTATTAATCAAAATGTAGATACATTTTTCTAGGTTTTCAACTAGGACCCTGACCCTGGACTCCTTGGATGGGGAACTGTGAGGTTGAGGTGGGAGAACTCCCTTTTTCCTCATTTTCAGTTACGGGGAAAGTGGCTTGAAGGCCGACAGTGAATATTTCTCTTGGGGGCTTTGCTTATGGATTGGAGCTTCTTAACTCTTTGCTTAGTTGGACTGGGGTAAAATTTGGGTAACACAGTTAAATGGCTGCCACCCCATGAGTGAAGTATTGTGAGCCTTTAGTTTTTCCAATATCTCAAGGGATAGGGTATATAAGTCAATAAGTGCAGCCAATGCATGCACCAGACAATGTCAAATGTAGCTGTTACAGTGATGGTTAGCATCTGTAGGAGCAATCAGATTAGCAATTTTATTCCATGAGAGCTCTCACACTACACTTAGATAGCAAGCAAACATCCATTTTCAAGTATGCTGTTCTCTTCAGTTTAGCAGGTCCTCGTAGGTGAGGAAAAAAATCTAAAGAACAAATGGAATGAGGTAGGAAAGTAGTGTGGAACTTGTGATTTAGGAAATAGAGCTATGAGGTATTAGAGTGATGTAGGCTATTCTATTAAGAATAAGGAAAAATAGAAATGGGATGAGAACGGGATAAAGTCTTTGAGGGCAGATGAGAGAAAACAGAATACAGTTTAGGAATTGATAGAGTAAAGGGAAGAAGTGGGTAGTATAGAGTGTTGGTCTCTTCATCCCAAACAGACTGAGGACTAGTTTGCTATAATAAAGTCTTTCCCAGGTCAGACCCCAAGGATATGGATACAGTAGTCAAACACAAGAAGTCAGAGTGACAGGAAAAGCCAACCACATAGACACACAGACAAACAAGAATACATACATCCAGGAACATCAATTTCAACAATAATAAAAATAGAGAAACAAAATTTTTTTAAGTTTAAAAAAATAGGAGTTGAGAAAGTTCTGAATTATACCACCATGGTCAATACATACCATGGGGGAATGTGTTCATAACTGACTTCTAGATGGAGTTACTTTGCAATTGAGTTTGTTGGAGGTGATCTCAGCTGAGAGTGAGATTCCCAGGAGGCCTCCCAGTATTTTTCTCTTGTAGAGGGGTTGCAAACAACCACTTTCCCTGCTTCCTGTGAGAGCAGACTTCAGGAGACACCAGTCTAGCTAGATCAGTGTTTGTGGAGGTCTCAAATGCAACCACTAGGAGGTGTGGAATCCCAGTCCAAATTGGAGAACTCAGGACCTATGAAATCTTGTCTGCACACAAAGATCCTGGTCTAAAACTGGAGGAAGGTACTGAGTCCCAACTGCCCCTATTGTTCGTAAGTCCCTAAGGCTGACACTAATCACTGTTTTGTCTAGTGTTTCAGGTGGTTTCTTTTGGGCCTATAGCCAGAGACCACCCTGGCTGATTAGGCCCTATTGAGTGGAGTCCTGATCAGACTCCTCCTGCAGTTCCAGTTCTGTTATGTAAAGGGGTGGGTGGGAAGCGTCCAAATGCAAGTGGAAAGACTAGAGGGAGGGGTCACCAGTCCCACACAGCTCCCAGGGCAGACAGTCAAGACACTAGAGTATTTGTAGCTGCTTCTCTGATCCTCTGGTCAGCGGTCCCTAATCTTCAGTGTAGCTGGTGGTTTTCCTTTCACTTTTGATGGAGGGGTGTTCCGTACCATCCGCTATGAGGAAGCAAGATGGCAGTACCACCCCATTTCTACTGGTGATCAGATTTTGGGTTTCTGTTTGGTGTGTATTACAACAACCCCAGGGCTGCTGTTGTAGCCGCTGCAGACTGAGAGCATAGGGTCTCCACACCCAAGTTTTGCTGAATGCACACAGCTGTGGCTGAGTTAAATTATGTGCAGCTTCCTCCCCTCCGGGCTAATTCCCCACCCATAGGCTGGGTAGCTGGTGTCACTATCAACTTGCTTATGGCTCCCTGTTCTTAAGCTTCTTTCCTTGTTTGGAAATGAATTTGGGAAAAAAATCATCCACTTCACAGCATGGTACATCACCCACTGTGGGTGTCCCGCATCCATGGAGAGATTTCTCCTTCAGCACTGCTGGGCGTCCGCCGCTGCTGCCATGACCAAAAAAGGTTTTCTTCTGGGAAGAAAAAAGATAGAAGAAATAGTTTACAACTCTTTTTTTTTTTTTTTTTTTTTTAAGAAAATTCCCCTTTGGCTTCTTTTGCAAACAAAATATCACACTGAAAAACAGTCTCTCAAATATAATTGTGGAGGTCTCCTGGCTGAGGCGGGAGTATAGTAGGTTGCTATTGCTCTCATAACAAAACACCACAATTTTTAAGTCTGACCTTTTTTTTAAAGAGATAAGGACAGTGAGAGAGAGACAGAGAGAGAATCAAATTTTTATTGAATTTTTCACATGGCTTTCATTGCAGTGACACTTAGTTGCATACATGGGTGCTGGGGTTTGAAACCGTGTACTTTCACATGCTGGGCAAGCATTGTAACCACCAAGCCACTGCTCCAGCCCCCCAATTTGACCTTTTTAAAAGCATAACAACATGCTATAATTTTTTTAAGAGAGAGCAGGACAGTGAGACAGTGAGAGAGAGAGAGAGGGAGAAAGAGAGAATCAATTTTATTTAATTTTCATGTGGCTTTTGTTGCTCTGACTCTGCTGTATACATAGTGCTGGGGTTCAAACCTGCAGCCTCGTGCATGCTAGGTAAGCACTGTAACTGATGAGCCACCATTAGAGGCCCCAACATGCTATCTTGATAAAAATTATTTGTATAAAAATAAAATAACTGTTGCAGAGGTTTGATATCATATAAATGGACCAAGTCAAGAGGTGTGAGAGAAGGCTTCTACTCACACCAAACTCCAAAGTGCATGCTCCTGTGTCACACAATGCCGGGACCCTACTTCTGTACACACAAATAATAAGTGAACTATTAGGGGTTCTCAAAAGTCATTACATTTAGGATGCAACATGCAAAAATGCTTTTGGCATTTTTAAATATGATTCAATTCACAGTAGTATTATGTAATGATCTAAACACTTGACATTTCAGGTGTTGATTTATCACTGAGCCTTACAGCAAGACAATCTTCAAATTCTCCTATTACATAGCTTCTGAGATAATTTTTCCACTATTACTACAAAGTAGCCTATATTTTCCATCTGGCAATGAAGCAAAAACTAATTCAAAAAGTCACAAAATAATGATGGGAAAATTCTGGTTTTGTCTCTGTGATTCTTATTACTTTGTTGGTATGACAATAGCATGATTTCAAAAATACTTAGTGATCTTAAATGTGCTGGATACTGTGGTGCAGAGGCTCATGTTTAGTGGTAAGGAGAGACATATAGTTAATTATATATAACTCAATATGATCCAAAGAGGCTTTTTGCCCAGCAGGTAGGTGCCACTGAGATTGGGAACTCAGAATTGCCAAGGCTGAGCTAGTAAAAGAGCAATTGGGAAGATAGATTAATACAAATTGTCCAAGAAACTATAGCATGTAAAAGGTCAACCAGATTGAGTATGTTGTAATACCTAGGTATAAAAGATTCACAGTTCAAAGAACTGCAAGTAGTTCAATTTTAAGTGAAATCTTTTTGCATTGTGCTTATTGGCAAAAAAGTCATATCTCAAAGGCAAGGGGCAAATCACAATGACCAGTGTAGGGAAAAGTTAGAAATCTAGCCATTGTTTTAGAGGGAAAGAATCCTTTGAGGGCATGAAAGAGAAGAACATAATAATTTTAAAAGAAATTATATATCATTAACTTGGAGAACAAATTGAGTCTGGCAAAATGAAGTAGTGCCTTTAAAGATAAATAATTGGGAGGCTTTGAATGTTCTTTAGTACAACCGAATGGGATGAGTTACAGCATGAGCAGGAGGGGAAGAAAGCCACGCAGTGCATCTCCAAAGACAATTGTACAGGTCGCAATAGCATTCTCTGAGATAGTAAGTACAGTGTAGCAAGTGAGGTTTGTGTTCTGGGTTTGTGGAATATGTTTGTGCCTTTGCTTTTAGATATTCATTTGTCTGTTCAGAACTACTGCTGAGCACATCTTCTACTGCAGAATTGCCCCAGTGATGGATGTGAACCTTATTTCAGGCAGCTACAGGTAACTCAGTAAAGGCACATGGTGCACTCTGAGCTCCAGTCGGGACAGGTGTTGCGGTTTTGGCTCTTACACTTCCATGTTTAAACTCACCAGTCTATGGGGAGTTTTCCTGGGTAAAACATCAAAATTGAACCAAACACATTTTAAGGTGAGTCCTGGCAGATAAAAAACAACAAATACATGATACTGGTAAGAGCGGCCTAGTAGTTCATTGGAAAATTATAAGAGAAATATGTTTGCTTAAGAAATTTTGTATCTTTATTATGATGTATTTATCACTAATATTACAGTAATAAAACAACAAAATAGGCACTGACTGTACTTGTCTTGTAAACTATAGTGTAAGGATAATTATATTAATTGTTAATGAAAAATAAGATAATTTAGGTAATACACGTACAACTTGTGTATCTGAAACATAAAACATTTAATTAACGAAATTCTCCAGATGTTTTAATAGTGTAGAGACCTTCTTAGTGTGGTTATTAGTGATGGCTTTGTGTGTGTGCTTAAACTGTTTAGTCTATATCTAAAACCCAGAATGAAGTAGAAACATGCAGAAATCAGAACATGCCTACCAACTGACGTTTGCTTAGCAGTGGAGAGTTGACTGGAATGCACAAGCTGGAGTTGACGGCTCTGAATCTCATTTCTCAGACAAAACTGACCAGATGCACAGAGGCAGGATTGCATCCTGTGATAGAGGAAAGGAGTGACTGTTATTGAAGAACCTGTTCCAGTTTGTTCAGGCTCATTCTGAGGACGTGACAAAAGACCATCACCTCTTCAGAATCAGAAGCTTGTAGTAGCGTCATTTAGCTCTTAGTCACTGTTGCTTGATTATGGGGCTCTGCTCACATTTTCTTTACTCAAGGGTACAGGCTGTCACCCTGTCTGGGATATTGTCAATCTCCTGGAGCGGGAGAACAGGTGGTGGAACGCAGAGCTCTCTCTTGGAGGTCTACTTTAAAGGGATATGGTGATTCCAGTCTGCAAACACTTCACTGGTCAATGCAAATCAAAGCCTGATGTCAGCAGAAGGGGCATGTAGGGATCGGATCGACATCGGATCGCTGATGAGTTCTTTTGGCACATTGCTTATCTGCCTCTGGTTCTTCAACCATGGACTATAGCAGGGCATCAGGCAATGTCTTGTTTCTACTTTTATTGTCAATACCTTTGAGATAGCCACAGCTGTTACTCCTTCCTCTTTTAATTTATAAACACTTTCATTCCCGAAATTTCACTTATTCCTCAAAGTATTTTCTTCATTTTACTGTTAAAAGTGAAAACTCAGTAACTTATCCTAAGTCAATCACTTGAGGAAAAAATGGATCAAGGACAATATGTCCCCATCCTGCCATGCTCCCATGAAATTGTCATCAGTATTTCTAGAAATATTACTAAGCATAAACATTTTATCAAACACAAACAATATTTTGAGTGCTTAATCAAAAATCTAGCATTCAAGGTGTTTTCATTTGCAGTTGATTTTCTTCACATAGTTACATGGAATCTAGACTTAATTGATGAGTTTGTGACCAGAGTTGAACAATGTCAATAACAAAGCAAGCACCAGTTTTCCTTTAAGAATTATTTTCCCCCAAATGTTCATCCATACCTAAATCCTGGCTCCAAGGTCTACATTTCATAGAGGTGGTTATACACTCCAAAAAACTTTGCCAAATTTTGCAAATATGTTGTTGCTCAGTATTGCAATACTTTTAAGTTACAGATAATTGAGAATACTTTTATTGGATTGGAGAGGTGCCTCAGCAGTTATGACACTTGCCTAGCATGCGTGAGGATCTGGGTTCGGACCCCAGTACCACATACACAACTAGGTGTCGGAGTAATGAAAAAGCAAATGAAAAAATAAATAAAATGTATTCTCCCTTTCTCTTTCTCATAGTCCACGCTATCTCTCTCTTTTTCTCTCTTACAAAATACAAGAACACATTAATTGTGTGACTTTGAGACTTTTGCTGCTTTGGACTGTATAACATCTTTTGGACTGTATAACATCTTTTATCTTAAAGCAGTGTTTCATGAGACACGTGAAGACACCACTTCTTAAGAATCAGCATTATTACCTCACAGCTTGCTTGGGAAAACAAGGGGGGGTCTTTAAATAATTGCACATTTTCTTGTAGTTTCTGGTGTCTGAATGTTGGATTGATTGTGCGCAGGGGTGAACGTTCATCATTAGTCTCTCTTAACTCGTTTTCTAAATGAACGTCTGGCCCCCTTGCGGATGGAGCTGGGTTCACAACACATCAGAGCATGCAGGGCAAGAGCGACTTCATCTCTGCACATAAAACCCACCCAAATTTAGGCTCAAATATTTCCATGAACTATACTGATTCTTTTGAAGTGACTAATGTTGTTTCATTAAACATATGACAAATATTATAGAACATAAACTCTCAAATGTCCTGTATTATACCTGTAAGCTTATGGTTTGGGAAACAGATTTATCTGGAAATACCTAATAAATGTAAAATAATGGATCACTAACCTCATTTAGTAAATTCATGAAGATAGAAGGTTTAAACAACCGAATGTGAATTCAAATTCAGAAGCCAGTTGAGAAACACACTCCTTTCCCAAAAGATGCCAAATAAGACATGCCTGCCTTTCTAAACACAAACTTACCCAGGAGGAATTATAGGGATTACATTATCTCCTAAGTTCTATAACAAAAATTTTTTTAAAAGAAAAAGCTAAACTTTGGGACTAGAGCGGTGGCTCGACGGTTACAGCACTTGCCTTGCATGCGCAAGTACTCGAGTTCAAACCCCAGCACCACGTGCACAACGAAGTCTCAGCGCAACAAAAGCCATGTGAAAAACGAAATAAACATTGATGCTCTCTCTCTCTCACTGTCCCATCTTTCTTAAAAAAAAAAAAAGTGTTACTTTTAAAAATACCTAAACTTTTATGTTAATTAAACATAATTATAATATATACACAAATTTGTCTTTAAATGGAAATGTAAGAATTTATGCATATTATGTGCAAAATAAATATATGCAGAATGATGTGCTAATGTGAGACAGTCCTCTGTTTGGTTTGTAGCGGCCTCTGCAGTGGAAGTTCCAGAATGTTCCACCTCAACTCAGTCATGTGCTGCTCCACCTCATTTGGAGCACTTCATGGCCTCTAGTGTTTGAGAAAATAAATCATGGAAATGGCTTGCCCTGGACACCATGTGCTAACTACTCCTGGTCCCCAGGTATCCTGGCCTTGAAGATGCTCTACTCTACAGGCAAAGCATGGGACCCCAGCTCCACTGTGGAATTTCTGTCAATGTCTCTGCAAACCAAAGGGAAGTCTGAACAGCCCTGCTTGCCCTGTTCTCTGGAAGCCTGGCCACAGTTTCACAATAGTCTTGCCCAACAACTTAAAAGCTTTGTCACCTGGTTATACCCAGGTACAGGAGTGGACGGGAGTGGGGAGAGCCATCCTTTAAAAGAGTAGCAGTATGCCCAGTTCAACTTTAAGAGCCTCTTATTTACAAAATGAAAGAGGAATATTGAGGCAGGCTATTAACAATCTCCAACACATTTATTCAGTGAGTTCTCCTGTGTATTCATAATTTTGAAAATCAAACACCACTTTTAGAGATCCTCTGTGTGAATTAATCTCCTTGCCCCTGTGACTCTCAAGCTCAACAGGTCAAAGAGCACAGTAGGGACAGCTTCATGAGTTAATGGACCCTGGTTCTGTAAGCCAGAGTCACTGCAGTGTCACCTGCAAGTCATTGATCCGTCATCTATCTGAAGGATAACTGCACAGAATTTAACAATATTTATAACTTTTTATTTTACTTTGACCAAATAGTTTATGCCATTAAATCTCAAAATAATGCATAAATGCATGTTTTCTACAAATTCTAAATTTCGCTTTTCCTATACTTTTCTTGTATTGAGCCAGATATTGCTTCCAGATGATTTGGAAATAAGTGGACTTTTACCACATTAACTGAAGGTATACAGATTTGAAGCCAACAGCAGTTACAGACTCAAAACTAGCAGAAGTTCATTTGAAACTTTCCTACGAGCTGGGTGAAAACTGGAATTAGGTCACCTGATAATCCAAATTTCCAAAGGAGAACAGTAGTATCCATCTATTTCAAAGAGGATCCCATTCTTCCTAAAGAACCTCAGTCGGACCTCATTGTGCAGCTCCATGACGGATTTAATCATTCTCATTACAAAATGCACATTAATGAGAAGAACAAAGTATGATAAGTAAAGCGGTTATAAACAATATACACAAAGGAGGACACGGGGAAAGCCCATCACAGCAGTGGCATTGCTCAGACCCCATCCTGCCGCACCAAGACAGCAAGCTTTTCTGCCTTCACGTTGGAGCCTCTCTTAGCCAGTCCTCAGGTCGGTCCTCTGAAATAACACACCTAGTGCAGTCTTCCTTGGATGTGTGGAGGGAAGCATGTAGGCCAGAAGGTGGCGTAGTGGATAGATAGCAACCTATTAGGCTCACATGACAGAGAAGAAAGGATAGTTCAAAACCTTCACTGGCTGCTGGCTGAATCCAAGTGCCAGTCCACAAAGCTGGAGATGTCCGCTCACGCGTGAGCCAAGATGCCAGCCCCATGCCCAGGCAGGGTTATCACTCTGCCAGTCTCTGTTCATCTGCTTCCATCTTGGCCTCTGCCTCTGAAAAAGAGATATGGGGGCAGGCCGGCTGAAATTAGCAAAATTGACATACTTTCTTCCTCAGTGCAATAATTTCACTTTCTTTCAAGGAAATAGTACTCAGGATAATTATGATATTTGCCTTCCCTCATTTTTCTGCTTTTCTATTTTGAAATCAAACGTCTGTCTTGTGATTCCAGCCTCTTTCTCTCTGCTTTGGTTAGATTTACTGTATTTTTCCAAAGTTGGCAGCATGTCATTGTGATTTTTAGACCTACTGGTTGCTGATCAAAAGCAGAAAGTATTTCTGAAAATTTGAGTGTATTTTCTTTCTTTTTATCTGTTTTTTCCCAAAGAGCCTATTTAGAGCAATGCTCGTTTCCTTGTGGGAACTTACTGAAGCTTGGAAATTAGAAACGGTGCCCAACACATTCCTAGGTCCTAAAATTTTCCTACCCAGTTCCCTAAAGCTATGGTCATCAGAAGCTCATAATGCTCATCCTGAGGTACTGCCAGCATTCTGTCAACCTTTATGTGACAAGATTGACTACCTACTTTTCTCAGTATTTAAGAATAGTTGGTTATATGGTCAGGCAGGGTCTCCATCCTTACAGGTAGCAGACCTGGGGAGAGAGGAGTCTAAAAATATTTAAAAGACCCCTAAGAATCCTGAATGGCCCAGCTTTAGCTCCTCCTGGACTGTTCAGCCTCCCTGAGCCATAGACACATTCCCTGTTCCTAGCAGAGATGAGGAAGGTCAAGATACCAGGAAGAACTTCCCTCCTCAGGATGACTTGTGTGAGTCAGGGAATTTCTCAAAGAAACGGGACAGACTATGAAAAATCAGCCGAGCTCTGAAAAAGTGTCCCAATGCCAAGAGGCATTAATTAAACACAACATAACTAAATGTACCACAGATGCTAAACATGCTTTAAAGTTATTCAATTTACCTCTTATCATTGTTGTTTCAGTATACTGATTTGGTATATTTATGAGAATGATATTGAATAATGCCTGGGGAGGAGAATGTATACTAGAGGTAATTTTCTCAAAATCATTTTTGTTTGCTTTTCTGTTGTTTTGTTTTGTTTTTTGCCTAGAAGCTTTTACATGGAAAACATAGCTAGAAAAACATCCATAACCTTGTAATCTTGATCAAAAAACTAATATTCTGTATCACTCTCCTGCACTCTCCACCAAGTGTCCAAAGTTAGAATGTATATTATCAAAATTGTTAATATATTTTAGATTCAGCATTCCTAAGCTGGAAAAAGCATAAAACATGTTCATATTGTCTGAAAGAAGAGATTCATTAAGTGATCATGTGACTATAGCTGTAATTACAGAAACTTGTGCAAATGTAGAGAGCAAAACTAAACAGTAATAACTTAGTCAATGTTCCACACAACTCAAGCAACAGAGACTAGAGCAGAGGGAAGTAAAATGTGGGGGCCATGGGATGCCATTTGTCTGGGTTTTCAGAGTGTTCTGGCTTGACTGAAATAAGTGAAAATTCTCCTATTTTTCAGCAGAGACTTTAGTGGGCTCTGGTAAGAGCTCTGAGCAGTTCTGGGTCTGGAACCGGTGAAGCTAAAGACTAGCTTTGTCTTGCACTCAGGGAAGCTTTAAGTGAATAGAGATTACTAAATCTGGCAACAGGTTTTTCCTGGAAAACATCAGAATGATTTTAAATGCTTGGAAACAGCAATCCTTGATTAAATACCTAGAATATTCACCTTCCTGAAGTTTTAAGACTATGAATTCTGTAATATGGCATTAGTGAATCATTTCTGATTCATTTAATCGTAGCTCATCACAAGGTTACAACAACAATGTTATTCTATAATCCAAATTGCTGTTGAGCTTTCAAATTATACATTTATAAAAATCCAAAAGCAATATTTTAACCAGGTGTAAAAACAACTGGAAATCCACATTAGTCCAAGCTCTCTGGAAACACAGATTCCCCAAGACTCACATTGGCTCCATACCACACATTCCTTCATAACGACAGGGTATAATCTTCCAATCAACACCAGGGTTTTGCTCAGAGTCTCACATTTACAACTTTTGTAATGTCCATGCACACTACAACCTCATTAGTATAAAACTTGGCTCTCTTAAATTGCTTATATTTACCCAAATTTCCCCTACAGATAAATTACTATAGGGAATGTTAGTCTCTTTGTGAATCCACAATTTTTTTAGTGATTTGTAGCACTTTTAGTAAGATAATTCACTCAAAGACAGACATTTGCTCTGGAAAATGGCACGCCCTGGTGACTGTCAGGCAGTATAGGAACACTGACAGACATGGGGAGTCATTCTGTTCTGGGAAAAATTTCTGAATTAAATGCTAGATAGCACTGGTTCCTTTCCTGTCCTCCTAGTAGATACTGAGGGAACCAGAGCAGGTGTGAATGCCTTTCAAATACGTACTAAAGGGTAACTTTGAGCCAATCGATGGTGTTCCTGAAATGTGTTGTAGGATTCACGCAGATGTTGGAAGGGCCATTGCAAGCTGTGAGAATGCTTCCTAATGCCTCTCCTCCCCATCCACACCTTCATGCAGCAACACCAGACCTCACCCAGGCTGTGTTTACCAGTGGGCTTCTCGACAGAAAGACCAGCACGTTCTAGTGGTGGAGACGCACTATGGTGTTTCTGGAATAATCTGTGATAGACTTTAGGATAAATTGTATAAAGTTTCAAGGACACAAATAATTGGAACTTAAAGTGTCAAAAAAAAAAAAAGAAAACTCTTCAATTGTTTTATTTTTGTTCACTTGTGATATTTGAATAAGTTTCCAAGGTGGGTGTGTGGGAGCCCCCTTCCTCTAAGGGCTTAACACTCATAGACTTTTGAAGGTGACTCATGTGGGAAGGGTAGGCATACAAGGTCCTGGAGGAGCTCCCTGGTATCTAAATCAAAAGCATGGGTTTTCCTGGCTCTGTGTCCTGGGATTTTATTTGCACTATCACAATGAAGAGAATATTCATGAATAAGAAACTTCTCAAAGAAGATGGAGAAAATGGGATTTCCCACAACTGGGGGGTGAAGGAGGAAAAGTGGAATGAAACACCCACTCATGGAGCACAGGCGGAGCCTCTCAGGTTAGCGGACAGCTCAGAAGAACAAGCAGGACTCTGCTCTCCACCTGTCTTCCCAGATGGATGGGCTCAGATGATCAGCAGCACCTCTCGGAAAGTGGACCTAAGTTCAAACAGACCTCGCAGATGCTTGTGAAATTCTAGTCCAGGAAAATGAAAGAAATTATTGCAAACAAAATGAAAATATCTGTAGCGTTGAAAATATACTGCACAGAAGATACAAGATTCCGTTCCCTTATTTAATGAATCTTGATGTTTATACACATTAAACACATTGCACAATATTCTGTCACTAACATAAATTGTGCAAAATATCATGCTATGAATTATACAATTAGAAAACCATTTCAGAATTAGATACAACTCTGTCATGAAACCAAAGGCATGAACATATTTTAGTGTTTTGAACAATGTGCACGGCCTCAGTAGTGAACCAAAACAAATACATGGTGTACTGCAAAAGAAATAGCAAATTTTCTTTAATATTATAGTCCAATAAACATTTTAATTAGTAAATATTCTGCATGCATTAGTGAAAAAAACTTCTGAAACAGAAAGTCTTTGGGATTCACTTGTCTATATATATATATATATTTATTTATAAATATATTTTATATGATAATATATGTAGATACATAATAATATATATAACATAAATATATATTTATTAATGTACTATGCCTATTAAAAGTAGGGATTGAAGTTAAAGATGAAAAATGTATTTTAAAATTTAAACATAACCTTCATCTTTTATTCCACTTACCTCAGAAAGATTAATGGCCTAATTTTTTAGGGGACATCAGCTATCTATGTGTAGTTTGTGTACATGGATGGATAGAAATAGAGATCAATAGAACAGAGAGACAGAAACAGAGATGTGTTTCTCTGTGTATGAGTGCACACACATAAGCATGTGACTTGTGTAGTAGGCAATTTTGTTTCATAGAGGCTCTAAATATTTATTCCGGCTGTACTGTTCTCGTAGTTTCTGAACTCTTCCACACCCCTCATGAATTCCAAGCTCCCTCAGATTCTCTCTCACAGTTCCTCTGAATTCCTATATTCTTTCTGTAGATATGTTAATATATTTAATCCTTCAGAGTTAAATCCTGCCCACCCTGGAGGCAGTCAGTCTCTTTAAATTGAATTTTCTTCTTTACATGTTGATTTTACAGTTTAATCTCCCAGGCCAATTTTATTTCCCTTTTTATTGGTGCTGGGGGATTCCTCGTGTCTAACTCTGGTGCCAATTAGAGCATGGAGGTGTAAAAATGTATTGTGACGGCCTCCTGGATCACAAGCCATAAGTACCAGTAGGGAAAAAATGTCCAGACCTTAATGTAAGCCCAGGGCGTGATCAGCACTAAGACTAATTCGAGAACATTTGGCACTATGGGTATTGGATGTGGTCAGGGCACAGTTCTGCTCTCATGAACGTTGTAAGGACACTCTTTACTCTTTTGCCAAAGTGCCAACCCAACCAATGCAAGTTACCCTGGTGTTGCATTTTAAAATAGGCACTGCCGTTCATTGCTGGGATATTCTTGGGAAGATAAACTAAAAGTCCCAGCTTCTATCATATTGTCACAGCATTTGTTACTTTGTAATATTGTGTGTGTGTCCTTTCTCTCTATCTCTTTGTGCTTTGGGAAACAGGGGCCTGCACATTCCCCAATGGCCTGCCTTGAAGACTGCTTGGAGGGATAGAAACAACTTGACCAGGTGAGCAGGAAGCTTGCATGCTGATTTCCAGCATGAGACCCAACTCATAGCTCCAAAATTTGTTCTAAATAAGTATGTAAAATTAATGAAGTCAGAAAGTACTTAAAATCTAAATTTTCCTGAAAATTATCATTAACAGTTTTTTAAGAGAGAGAATCAATTTTATTTAGTTTTTTCATCTGGCTGTTGTTGCTCCAACACTCAGTTGTGTTTGTGTGTATGTGTAAGGTTTGAACCTGGGTCCTTGCACATGCCAGCAAGTGCTTTAATCTCTGAGCCACCGCTCTAGCCTCTATCATTAACATTTTTATAGAACATAATAGGTGTAAATTAATTTTAAAGCAGTCATAATGTGGAAAATTTCATGTAGATGATGGACAGGTATTCAGAATAGTCCTGAACTATAAAATCAAAGTATGTTATATTTAAAGAGAAAGCTGCTTGAGGAGGCTGGAGTTGATTTAATACACCTGTCAGGTAGGTGAGTCAGCCATGAGCAGGTAGGCAGGGGAGTGACAATGAAGGTAAATAATGGGCAGGAAGGCACCAGACATGTGCTTTAAGAAAATCTTTGGGTCACACACTGAGACCACAGGAGTCTTGTGGAACAGACCAGCATCTGGAAAAGGAGCTGACATGTCCAGCCTGCCCCAGGGGTGGAAGATTATCACATCCCCTTAAGGGAGCTACTACTTCAAATCATGGGGAACCTTGAAGAAAACACAAGCCTCAGGAGAGCAGGGCTTGGAGTGCCAGAACCTCCCCAGCTGTAGTGCATTATAAGCCCTCAAGGAGCTACTGGCTGCAGATCATGCCATCCATATCTTGGACCAGGTCCCCAGGACTGGCCCTTATCATAGGAGCATGTCACAACCACTGCTCTGAAGAGGTCATTCCAGTGCTCAGTTAGGAAGTTCCCAAAGGGCTGTACTCAGGGGTAATTAGCTGACAAAAGAGGGTAAAGAGACTAGGACAAGGACAAAGAAACTCAAACCTGTTGAAGTCCTTCCAACTCTGTAAGACTGTGCCTTTTTCTTTAGAGATAGCCCAGGGCACTGGACACCAGTATTGTATGCTAATCTTTCTCACTCCCACTTCCTCTATTAAATCCTGCCCCCTATGATGTGCCAGGTATACGAAATCCTTCCTGCATGATTGCAAGATCCAGTGAGTGAAAACACTCGTGGTCATTAGGGCTCACAGGTGAGCTCCCTCCACAGCACACCCATTGCCATTTTTAATGTCTGGAAACAAAATGGAACAACACAATTTGCAAATGAAAATTTCATATTTTTTTTGCATTGGTACTAACAACCTGCCAAGAAGTTGTGAAAAAAAATAACAGATATCTGTAGTAGCCATTGTTGAATTTTACTTCAAATGTGAATTATAGATGAATGTAGAAGGCACAAATCTATTACCTTGAAAAATAGAAGACTTGGGGGTTGCGACATTATTATGTGCCATTAGTATTCAACTTTCACACCCATACAAAACTGAAGGAAAAACACAGAGAAACATTTAAACAATATCCGTGTAAAGGAAGAAAAATTCAGGTATTTTTCCAAGTGTGATTAGAATCAGCAAACCACTTCAGTGAGACTGTGGTGGCAGGGTCTGTATTTATTCTCCCTCAATGACTTTTACAGTAATTTTTTACATTTATAAAGGAGAAGGTGATTTCAATAACTGTCAGTACCAGAGACCCAGCCTGGGACCTTAAAAAACCAAGCTGTTCTTGCTGCTTCTCAATGGGGACTAGTAATAAAGCTTCTTAGGAATTACCTCATTGACAATTTAGTTCATGATGTTCAAGGAAGTACAGAACTCAGCTCAGTCTCCCATAACGATATTGAATCTGTAGTTTTAGCAGCAGCAAAAGCAAGTTGTTCTTGAGCAGAGCACACAGATTTATGACTTAAAAGAACACCAATAACAGATACTTTGAGAACAGAAGTGTCAATTTCATATACTTTCTCTTCTTCATAAAGTTGCACTTAGAGTCCATCTGATACATTGTATTTCTCAGTGATATAAAGAGAAATGTAACATTCTGTAAAGTATCATTGAGATCTAGTAATAGCAGAATAAAAATAAAACCTCTTTCAAAACTGTAGAGTTTGAAAGTTATTTTCTCTGTGTCTTAATAGCTCCCTAGGTTTAAATCTGACACCTGGTAAATAGCAGAAAGGGGAGGAAAAGAGGAATGACTG
>PVKS010013876.1:0-49714 GCA_004027875.1 Aplodontia rufa | reverse complement strand
CAGACAGATGTTTATACCATCCTCTTGAACTTCCTAGCTTCCAGAACCAGGAGCTAAATAAACTATTCCTTTTTTTTTTTTTACCTGGGATGGGGGTTCCTGGAAATTGAACCCAGGTGCACTCTACTACTAAGCTTGATTCCCAGTCCTTATTTTTGATTTTGAAACAAGGTCTTGCTAAGTTGCCCAGGCTGTCCTTGCACTTAAAATCCTCCTGCTTCTGCCTCTTGAGTCGACTCAGTACCTCATGCGTGCCAGGCAAGCATTCTACCACTGAGCCATCTCTCCAGTCCCTTAAAATCTATTCTTTGTAAATTGCCTGACCTCAAATATTTTGTTACAGCAACAGAAAGTGAATGGAGAAGGTGACTTGGGAATTTTCTTTCTAGGAAAAAACTAAATATCTTGTCTTCTTTTTTTTCTTTTTTTAAAGAGAGGGGGACGGTGAGAGTAAGAGAGAGAGAGAGAGAAAGAGAGAATTAGTTTTATTTAGTTTTTCATGTTGCTTTCATTGCTTGGACACTTTGTTATATACATGGTGCTGGGGTTCAAACCTAAGTCCTATTGCATGCCAGGCAAGTGCTCTAACTGCAGAGCCACTGTTCCAGTCCCTAAAGATCTTTGCATATGGAACCTCAATCGTCTTTTTTAATCTTCCAGTGTGTGTGTGTGTGTGTGTGTGTGTGTGTGTGTGTGTGTGTTTCTGTGGTTTAATGGGTTTTAAAATCTGGAATTTGGCATTGATTAAATAGTACTTGCTAAACTTTTACTGGATTTGAGCCTTCCCAGAGAACCAAAGGTCACAGAAAGTGCCTCTCTGGCCTAGTTCCCTGCCTAAGTCCCTGGCCTCGCATAGCCTGGGAGAGGGCTCTCTAGGTCAGAAGAATCATAGAATTGCCCAGCATGTCTAGAAGGCTGGTAGGCACAGTTTCCAAGAAAACCAAGGGACTTTGGCTGGAGCTGGAGCTCAGTGGTTACAGTGCTTGTCTGGCATCCACCAGGACCCACGTTCAAACCCCAGCGCCACATATGCAACCAAGTGTCGGAGAAACAGAAGCCAGATGAAAAAACAAATAAAATTGATTCTCTCTCTCCTAAAGAAAACAAAAAAACCAAACCAAAACAAAACAAAAAAACCCAATGGGCTTAACGTAGGAATAGTTGTACTTGAGTAGTTGGGGACTGGATCTCTGCTTGAAGTAAGGTGGGGTCTGGCAAGGAAGAAAGGTGAGCTGGCTCTACCCTCCTCACTGAAGGTGGCAGTGTGGTTCATATTCTCTCTACCTTTAACACATTTTTTTTGCCTTCCAGAAGACCCTACCTCCCAAGAGAGGAAGGGAGCAGGTATACTCATTCTTTCTAAGGTCTTAGGGATTTAACCAGGCAGTAAGGGGACTGAGTAATCACCTAACTCATGCTTCCCCAGTGGTGGAGCTGGGGCACTACGCACCACAAAATCTTTGTTCAAGGGGCCCTAGAAGTCATCCAAGCCAATAGGCCCCACTCTTGGTTGCAGACCAGAATTGCCTTTTGAAAAAGACTGGTTCCTAGTGCCCATATGAGAACAGTTACACCCAAATCTCTGGGAGCAAAACTTGGCAATTTTGTATCCCAGCAACTGGAACCCTAGGATCTGGATGCAACTAATTGCATCAAACACTTGAATTTCCACCAAATGCTAATCCAGCCTCTGCCTGAATTTGAGGATAAATAACTGGTAGTTCCCACCCCAAATTTCTCATTCCACCACCACGCCTACAGCTTTTTTTTTTTTTTTTTTTTTTTTTTGTACCAAGGATTGATCCTGGGGTATTTAACCACTGAGCAAAATCCCCAGCCTGTTTTTATTTTTTACTGAGACAGGGTCTCATTAAGTTTCTGAGGCTGGCTTTGAACTTGTGATCCTCCTGCCTTGGCCTCCTGAGCTGTAAGATTACAGGCATGTGCCACCGTGCCCGGCCACCTATAGCTCTTTACACAGTAATGTTACCAGACAGTGATTAGTGCTAGGTAACATTTGTTGGGAACTTGTTCATTGACCTCTTAACACAGTAGTTAAGCTGGCATATTAATGGCATGGAGCAGCATGTCCCCTTCCCCTCCTGAGACCTCTTGTATGTAAGAAGATGGAGCCTAAACCTAGAAGTACCAAGAAAATAAGACTCAAAAAAACACCTGTCTTGCCGGGCATGGTGGTGCACACCTGTAATCCCAGCAACC
The DNA here is from genome assembly GCA_004027875.1 of Aplodontia rufa. NCBI lineage: Eukaryota > Metazoa > Chordata > Mammalia > Rodentia > Aplodontiidae > Aplodontia > Aplodontia rufa. The sequence goes on along the minus strand of PVKS010013876.1, from coordinate 47,494 downwards.
TGGAGGCTGAGGTGGGAGGATCATAAGTTCAAAGTCACCCTCTGCACTTTAGTGAGACCCTGAGTCAAAATAAAATGTAAAAAGGGATGGGGATGTGGCTCAGTGGTTAAGTGCCCCTGGGTTCAAACCCCAATACCTCCCCCCACCTCCGCCAAAGAAAAACCTATCTTTTGAGTTTCAAGGTTACCCTGCTTACCTGCTATCTTATTGCCCAGCCTTTCTTGATGGTGGGGAAGCTGGGGTCAGAAGTTGGGGGGGGGTGCTGCCTGCCCTGAAGTACCCAAGTATACTTGCAGGGGAGCACTTCTCAGTGTGAACCACCTGACAATGAAATACCAAAAGATGATATAAACACAGTAAATCAAAGAGAAAGGGCCACAGGCATCATATCACCAAGAGGTCTTAGAAACATCCCAGTATTGTTTCAACAAAGGTTGATTAGATACAATTTCCAAGTGAGGAAATGGCCACCACTCATCAAGTTCTACAGACTTGAAGGGCTTTTGGACACTTTGGAGATGAAAATTTCCCATATGGTATGTGAGACTCCAAGACAAGATATTCCCTAGCTCAACAGGATACCAAGAAGAAACCAAGAACATATGGTAAAGGTGGTATGTGCTGGGGAAGGTCAGAAAGCTGGAGGAGGGGGGCTTCCAGGCATACGGAATAGAAATGTGGGAAGCTCAGAGGTGACATGTAAATTGGTACTGGGGGTGGGAGGGCACTGAAGATTGCTGGAGGCTCGACTACTAAGGCCACAGCTGGGGGAAACAGAGATAAAAGTTCCTGCCCTCCAAACAGAATTGTGCACCTAGAACTTCCCTTTCCAATTCCATCTGCAGTAAACCTGCTGTCAGAAGGGAAGGTGCTCTAGACTACTCAAGGAGGTGTAGGCTGGTGGAAGTTTTGCGTTTCCATGATCTTCATCTCCCTATGGGATTGGAGACTGTCCCATTTCAGGGGTTGTGGGAGTCACAAGGTGGAATCAGACAATTGCTGTTTCCAAAGTGCTTAAGGGATGGTTGTACCCAGGGATCTTTCTGAGGCATTAAGAATCTTCAGTGTTGGGGCTGGAGCGGTGGCTCAGCGGTTTCAGCGCTTGCCTGGCAAGCATGAGGACCCGGGTTTAAAACCCAGCACCACGTACACAACTGAATGTTGAAGCAACTAAGGCCATGTGAAAAACTAAATAAAGTTGTTTCTCTCTTTCTCTGTCTCTCTCACTGTCCCTCTCTCTTTAAAAAAAAAAAAAAAAGAATCTTCAGTGTTTAACTGGGGGTTAATCATTTGGATGGGTGGTTCTGAGGCTTAAACCCAGGGACTATGCAAGTACTCTACCACTGCCTATCCTCCAGCCTCAATCATTAAAAATTGAGTGAAGAATTAAAAAATAAATGATCATGATAAGAAAATAAGAATAGGACTGGAGCAGTGACTCAGTGGTTACAGAGCTTGCCTGGCATGTGCAAGGACCTGGGTTCGAACTCTAGTACCACATATACAACTAAGTGTTGGAGCAATGAAAATCAGATGAAAAGCTAAATAAAATTGATTCTCTCTTTAAAAAAGAAAATAAGTATACTGTTGGGTGCAGTGGCACACACCTGTACTCCCAGTGACTCAAGGAAGTTGAGGCAGGAGGATCACAAGTTCAAAACCAGCCTCTGCAACTTAGCAAGGCCCTAAGCAAATTGGTGAAACCCTGTCTCAAAATAAAAAATAAAAAGGACTGAAGACAAGGCTCTGTGGTTAAGTGCCCCTGGGTTAAACCCCTGGTACAAAAAACAAAAGCAAAACAAAACACCCAAAAACAAAAACAAAAACGACAGCTCCACTTCCAGCAGTCAACAATAGGCATGTATTTTTTTTTTTTTAAAGAGAGAGAGACATCAATTTTTATTTAGTTTTTCATGTGGCTTATGTTACTCTGATAGTTCACCATGTGTACGTGGTGCTGGGGTTTGAACCTACGTCCTTGCGCATGACAGACAAGCGCTGGAACCACCAAGCTACGGCTCCAGCTCCAGGCATGCAGTTATTATCATAAAAGTAATAGATATTATTTTAAAAAGAATCATCAGCTTATCATGGAAAACAAGTGATTGCAGCCCCATGGTAGCCCTTGTGTCATTGTCACCTCTTTGGGCCTCAGCTTGCCCTGACATAAAGTGCAGAACAAAACCACAAGATGAGAGCCCCTTTGATTAGAAGAAAAAAAAATCAGACTAATGCTGGGGATGTAGTTCAGTGGTAGAGTGCTTGTCCAGCATGTTCAAAATGTTCAAAGTCCTGGGTTCAATTTCCAATACTGCAAACAACAACCAGGAAAAAAAAAAAGGAAAAATTCAAAATAACCATACTGGGACTGCAGGAATTTAGAAAACTGTCCAAGCCAGACTCTGACCCTCCACCCCCAGGAAAAGGCAGGGCTATGGAAGGATCTTGAGGGAAGGGAGAATTTGGACTGATTGAGGATTGGAAGAGAAAGGAGAGTTCATTTTAAACCAAATTACAAGGAAAGCAGGAAGAAGAATATTCTTGGATCAAAATTGGAGACAAGTCTGATGGGAAGATCTGTTCTAGGGCAGGGGGCTGGAGATAAAGCCAGAATGGATTGAAGCCTGCCTGGGAAGGACAAAGGCGGTACTCCAGAGCTCACGAGATTGGTTGCATCTGGTGGTGCCTGAGGCTGGAAGTACCTTGAAAATTCTGTGTAAAGTGATGAGCACATCACAGATTGACATCGTCTGATTACTCTCGGTTGTTTCTGACCTTTTGCCACAGCTGAGCTGTCCACTGTTCCACAGCAGGTGCTCAGTAATTATTTACCAAACGAATGAATATCTTTGGGAAAGATATCGTCCATCTTTAGTCTTCAATTTACTTATCTGTTAGGTGGCAGTTTAAGGTGGGGATTATAAATTATTTGGGAGGCTGAGTCACAGGACTGCGTTCCAGTATGGTAGTGCTACCCCTATTTACCAGATCAGCGCACTGAGGTTCTCAGAGGATACTTGTCCAAGGTCTGTGATCCTAACTGGGTGGGACTGCAAACCCAGTCCTTTCAAGTCTAACGCCACTGCGCGTCGCTTCCAGCCCCAAGCCCAAAAGCTAAGACGTAGCTTGACTGGTTAAGTCAGGACAGAAAGTAGGCGCGGGAAATGGATCACAGCCGATGACGCCCGATCCCTGAGTTCCCTCTCCGCAGTGGCCGTAAGGGGCCTCAGTCCGGGACGCGGTCTGGACGCAGCAGGAATTCAGGGGTTGGGGGCGCGGGAAAGCAGCTCAGCCCTCAGGCTGCTCCGCTGGACAGTCGGGGCGGAGGCGCTTGCAGTGCGACTCGAGGATAGCGCGAGGCGAGTTTTTACAAACTGGCAGGAGGGGCTGGCCGCGGTCTGCGCGGGTTTTCAAATGCAAGAGGTAAACCCAGGCGGCCTCGTCCTCGTGACCTGTCCGGTGGGAATCACCGCGACCCCACCTGAACAGCCAGGCTGCTCTCCCCACAGCGCTGGACGCTGAATAGGAGGGAAAACGGCGTGCGCCGGGTGCTTAGTCCAGGGGTGGAGTGAGAAGACCAAATAGCCGGATAGTGTTGGTGGAGAACCACCTAGGTCAATGGAGGTAGCCCCTCACAGGGCTAAGGACCATTAAGAGTTCCGAGACGAGTCTCCCAGCCTTGAGCGCCATTCAGAGACTGAGAGCGGAAAAGGAGTTTGCATCCTAAGTCCCACCCTCCTGGGCTGCGAGCCTGGTGCCAGAGAGGGGAAGTAATTTCCTCAAGGTCACTCAGCAAAACAACGCCCAACCCAGACCAAAGCCCAGGTGTCGGCCATTCTCCCCCTCCCCCGCCCACCGTCCCCAGAACCCGGCCCCCTCAGCTCTGAACTGTGGGAAACAGCTAGGAGTGGGACCCGGCGAGTGGATATGGGGGCGAAGGGAGTGCGCCGAACAGTCCATTTCCCTAGACCAGGTTAAAAGGGAGTCTAGGACTCCAGGGCCTCGCAGAGGGCGCGCCTCGCGTGGGGCCGCCAGGGCGGGGATGCGGCGTGCCTGGCACTCGGCTCCACCTCCAGCGGGTTGGGACAGTGCGACGCGCGGCTCCTTTAAGAAAGTTCGCTGGGCCAGTTCATCAAAGTTTAAAAACTTGTCGTGGAAAAGGGAATGTGGGAACGACTGAGAGGGCGAGGGCTGACCAAGGGGAGAAGGGAAAGGCCGCGCTGGAGGCCGACGCGTCGCGGCCGGGACCCGGGCGAGCCCGCAGTGGGCGGCGGGGATTGGCTGCGCGTTCCCCCGGAGACGGCGGGAGGGCGGGGGAGGGGCTGGCTGGGCCCCAGCTGAGGCCGGTTCCGGCCCCCGCCCCCCGGCGCCCGCCCCCTCCCCCGGCGCCCGCCCCCCGCCGCCGCCGCCGCGGTGGGAGCACTCGCAGGTCGCAGTGAAAAGGCGGAGGCGGCGGCCGCTCGGGCTCGGCTCCGGTTCCCAGTGCCTCCCCCGCCGCACCCCCACCCCGCCTCCCGCACCCGCCAAACTTGATGTGACCCCTGCCTGACGCGGCGGCTGCCCCTCTCACTGCCCCGCGGGCCCCCACCGCCACCCCGCCCGCACCCACGGAGCGCACCGCTCACGGCGCCCTTCCCACCTCCCGGCCGGGGCCGGGCGCCGCGCTCGCCCTCCGCGTTCCCTTCCCCTCGCCACCCCCTCTCCCTTCACCATGAGCAACCTGAAGCCGGACGGCGAGCACAGCACCGGCACCGGCACGGGCTCCAGCGCCACCCTGGAGGAGGAGGTGGGTCTGCGGCCCCGAGACTTGGGTGAAGTGCACCCGGAGGTGGGCGCGGGAGAGGGCGTGCGGGGCCTTCCTAGCCGCGCGGGGTCGGTCCGGCCATCGCTCCTGGCGCCTTCCCGCGGCTGCCCTTCGCCCGGGGAGGAGCAGCCCGCGTCCGGCGGGCGGGGGCTTGCGGCCTGGACTGCCCCGCTGGGCAGGCATTGTCTCCCCGCCCTCCCGGGCTGTGGAGGGCCGCGAGTCGTCGGTGCGCCCGGAGGTGGGCTAGCGGCACCGCGTCGGTCCCACGCCAGCTTCCTGCACGTCCCTCGCACCCTACCCCCAGCCCAGCTTGCCGCCCTCCTCTGAGGCACACCTCCCGGGTGGCCCGGACCCTGTCTGGATTGGAAGAAGCTGAGCGGCGGGCGCACACGCTCACTTTCGAACCCTTTCCACCCTGACCCCTCCCCTTGACCTTGGAGACCTGAGTCGGCTGCCCTGCACCTGGGTTCACTAGAGCTGTAGCTATGGGGGCCGGGCAGGCTTTCTTTGCGGTCCAGAACCGGGGCTTTGCCATAGGTGAGCCGGCTGTTTAATTGGAGTTGGGAAGGAGACGACTAAGTGCTCAGTTCTCTTGTTCTCCTCCTCCGATTTTGCACTGGCAGGCACTCCAGGACCCCAAAACTGGCCTGGGTGGGATCCTGCAAGGAGAGGCGACATCATCTTGTTCACCGGCCATGTGTTAATAAGGTGTCTGAGATGGCTTCATGGAATTCCCAGTAGACTGTCGGAGGATGGGATGGTGAGGTAGATGTGTGTGGGTTGAGGTGGTGGATAAAAACCTTACAGCTATCCACAGATGAGAGGTAGGCCAGCAGAGAAAACTGGTGTGGAGGGGCTGGAGCGGTGGCTCAGCGGTTTCAGCGCTTGCCTGGCAAGCACGAGGACCCAGGTTCAAACCCCAGCACCACGTATACAACTGAGTGTTGGAGCAACTAAGGCCATGTGAAAAACTCAATAAAGTTGTTTCTGTCTTTCTCTGTCTCTCTCACTGTCCCTCTCTCTTTAAAAAAAAAAAAAACAACAAAAACTGGTGTGGAAAGGGAATAGACGTCTCCGACGAAGGGCCTCTGCTGTGTCACTCAGGGTGGAGAGACCCTTCCTGCCTGGTCCTGGAATGTTCTTGCCCAGGAAACCAGGGGCCAGTTATCCATCCTGAGCGCCCTTCCTTTTGGTATGGGCGAAAAACCGCAGTATATGGGGCGGGGTGACCCAGTCTGTGTTGCTACCCTTCCGTTGGGTTATGGGGTTGATTGAGAATGGCTCTGCTGGGCTGGACACCTACACTGCCAGCTCCAGTTCTACCCCAATTCAGAGGCCTGCTGACAGTCTTAGTCCACCAATAGCATGACATCTTGAGACTTGTCTAGATTCCAGCTTTTTGCTGGGAGGGGCAAGGGAAGAATATACAGTTTTTTAGAATACTATGAAGAGGGAGGGCCTAATGGCTGACCCTAATGGCTATGGGGTGATGGGTTGTTTTGACATCCATAGGGTTTGTCTTCCTGGGATCTTGATGTCTGCAGACCCTTCACTTTGGGGACCTTCATCCCATCCTGACTACATGGTTGTTCAGAGTCTTCTTGAGATAAGAGGAAGAGTGGCAGGCTTGCTGGGGTGTTTGGGCTCTCTGCTTACTCCCCCACCCATGTGGGCTGAAATTGGGAGAGGAGTGTCTTCTATGAAGCTGGGCAAGGACTCTGAACCCCACGGAATTCACAAACTGCTTGAAAGGCTGGGACTGGGCTGACCCAATCCTCAGATCCACTGCTCTTTGGAAGAAGAAACAGTGTGGCCAGGCTAAAATCTTGAAAAAAAGCCTTTGAGGTGTTGGCCACTTTTTTTTTTTTTTCCTGATTGCCTTTCAGGGAGAGAGGGCAGGATCCTCAAAAAGTAGGGTCCCTTAATTCCTTTTTGGGGCCTAAGGTGGCAGCAGCACTGTGGTGGTTTAGTCAATGTGAGTGGTACTGCTGAATGATATAGGCTTCTTGCATTTAGCTGAGATGGAAATCTAAGTGGCTTCATTAGCCCTTTTCCCGGAAGCCTTACTCTAACTCTGTTACTCTTCCTCCTGGAAGCCCAGTGTGTGCTCTGGTCTAGTAAGAGCAAGATTCAGTTTACCTCACTCTCATCAGCCTCTGAACAGTGGGCCAAGAACTCTGCTGGAGCTCTGCTCCATCTTGTTTTGGTGTTTTGGACTGGAACTGATTTTCTTCCTTTTAGCTTAGATACCACCTAGCAGTCAGTTCTGTAATCCCTAAAAGCTATCATCCTGAAGATATTTGTTAGCAGTGGCAGTAACTGTCATGACTGACTCAAGCTGGCTCTTCACTATCAACTGTTAGAGATTAGCTAGAGCTAATATATAGAAAACCAAAGAGCTCTACTACTGCCCACCATAAGACTTCAATTTCTAAAGGTGCTAGGTCACTGGAGGAGGGGTGTGTTTTCATGGTTCTGGGAGTATCAGTGGGGCTTTTTTTTTTTTTTTTTTAAAGGACTGCTTGTCTTAAAATGCTTTGTATAGCTTCAGCTTTCCCTACTTACCCACCTTACCCAAGGGCTTCATCTTTATCATAAGTATTAGGTTCTTTTTCTGGACCAGGGGTTGGGAATACAGGTGAAAAGTTTGCAGGCTAGAAGGTGAGGAGGACTTGCCAGGAGGAAATGGTGGTATGTTAACTGCAACAGTAGATAAAATAAAGGAATGTCTGTGCATGGTACTGTGGTGCCACTAAGAGGTTAGAGGTCAGCCCTCCCTGAGATGTGGGTGAGTAGATTGTTAAACCTGTGCGGGTGGATGGGGCATTCTAAGAGTAGGGCATGGCACGTATAAAGATGTAGGGGGTGCATTATATATAGAACCCCATGACTTTTTTGGGTTACTACTAGGAATTTGCTGTGTTGTAGATATAATGAAGACCATATTATGAAGAGCCTGATAACATGTGGGGGTTAGGATGAAATGCATTTTCCTGACACTTGGGAAGGAGATGTGTTATGTGTTAAAAGCTTTGATACACTTTGAAAGCTAAAGAGGACAGCAGGGAACTAAGGGAAGGAGAAAGTTTCCTTTTCAGTCTGAGGCTATACCATCCCCCAGGTGGGTCTTGCTGGAGCACCAAGTGAGTTAACACAGAAATTGGACCCTGCTTGAGACAGATTGTGTCCCTGCTGCTGAATCCCATATCCAAACCTGTCCCGTCCTCAGTGGAAAACTAGATAGTTACTGTGTCTCTGGAAAGGGGTGTATGAGTTTTTATTTTAAAAATGGAGACCTTGGGGCTGGAGCGGTGGCTCAGCGGTTTAGGCGCTTGCTTGGCAGGCACAAGGACCTGGGTTCAGACCCCAGCACCACGTACACAACTAAGTGTTGGAGCAGCGAGGGCCATGTGAAAAACTCAATAAAGTTGTTTCTCTCTTTCTGTCTCTCTCACTGTCTCTCTCTCTTTAAAAAAAAAAAAAAAAGGAGACCTTTTATAATACAAAGTAATACTAAGTTATATTTTTATTGTTGTTTATTTTTTTTGATACTAGGGAAATGAACCCACTGAGCCACCTCCCCAACCTTTTTTTTTTTTTTTTTTCTGAGACAGGGTCTTGCAAAGTTACATAGGGCCTCAGTAAGTTGCTGATGCTGGTCTCGAACATGTGATCCTCTTATCTCAGCCTCTCAAGTTGCTGGGATTATAGGCATGTGCCACCACACCTGGCTTAAGTTATACTAATTTTTTAAAACTACTTTATTGAGGCCTGGGGGTATAGCTCAGTGGTAGAGTACATGCCTAGCATGTGCACGATACCAGTGTCTTCCCCAATACTATAAAACAAACAAACAAAACAGTCAAGGCTGGGATGTAGTACAGCGGTAAAGTACTTATCTGGCATATAAAGCCTTGGGTCAATACCCAGTGCTATAAAAAGCTATCAAGCCTTTTTTGAGGTATGATTGACATACAAAAAGCTGTACATATTTAACGTATTTAACTTGGTGAGTTTGGAGATTTGGTTACAGTATTTTTTTTTAATTTTTATTTTTTTTTATTTTTTTAGGTGCTGAGGATTGAACCCAGGCCCTTACAAATGCTAGGCATGTACTCTGCCACTGAACTATCTCTCTAACCCCTAAATCTTATAGTATTCTTTTTTTTTAAAGAATCAGTTGCAGGGAGGCGGGAGTGGTGGCTCATCGGTTACAGTGCTTGCCTGGCGTCTGCGAGTATGCAGGTTCAAACCTCAGCACCACATACACAACAGTGTCTCAGCAGAAAAAGCCACATGACAAACTAAATAAAATAGATTCTCTCTCTCACTCTCACTCTCTAAAAAAAAAAAGAAAAGAAAAAAGAATCAATTGGTGGCTAGAGCAGTGGCTTGGCAGTTATGGTGCTTGCCTGGCTTGTACGAAGAGATGGGCTGGAACCCTAGCACCACATACACAAGTGTCAGAGCAATGAAACTACATGAAAAACTAAATAAAATTGATTCTTTTTCTCTCTCTCTCACTGTCCCTCTTTCTTTAAAAAATAAATTGTATTTATTTTCATCTGTTTTTTGTTTTCCGACAGTTATATATGTGGTGCTGGGGTTTGAACCCAGGTCCTTGCACATGCCAGACAAACACTACTGCTGAGCGTTCTGTATACAGTCTTTTTTGACTATGAAAAAAGGAAGGCGTTTATGCTTACCCGAGCACTTAACCTAGAAGCAGAGTTCAGGCAGGTAGATCCAGGAGGATTCTGGTAGAAAGGCAGGTTCCCTCCTTTCTGGGAGTTGTTGTGGATGTCTTTCCTCTGCTTAAATGGTGTAATGGAGAGGCTGTATTAATAATAGTAAGCCTGTATGTAGTGTTTGTTGCCAACATTGTACTAAATACCTTGCCATCTTAACTCATTTAACCTTTACAATAGCACTGTGAAGTGCTTACTTGTGTGGAGTATGGTATTGGAGATTGAACCCAGGGGTGCTCTACCATGGAGCTATCTATCCCCCTCCCATTTTATTTTAAATTTTGAGACAGGGTCTCAATAAATTGTGGAGGCTGGCCTTGAACTTGCAACCCTCCTTCCTCAGTCTTTCTAGTAGCTAGGATTACAGGAACGTGCCTCTGTGTGTTTAATAAGTACTTATATTATTGTTACCTTTTATAAATGAGTCAAGAGAGGTTAAATAACTTTCATGGACCTAGTAAGTGGGGAAGTTGGAATTTAAGTCCAGAATTAGTTCTTAACCACACATACTAGATTTTGGTGAGACTTAAAATGATGGGAAGGTGTCTGCAATCCAAGTTTTTTATTTATTTATTTTTATTTTTTAAGAGAGGGAGAGAGTGTGAGAGAAAGAATCAATTTTACTTATTTTTTCATCTAGCCTTTGCTTCTCAGACACTTAGTTGTGTATGTGGTGCTGGAGTTTGAACCTGGGTCCTCAGGCATGTTAGGCAAGTGCTCCAACCACTGTACCACCACTCCAACCCTGCAATCTAAGGTTTTTGTTTTGTTTTGTTTTTCTTAAAGAGAGGAAGACAGGGGCTGGAGCCGTGGCTCAGCGGTTACAGCTCTTGCCTGGCATGCACCAGTATGTGAATTCGAACCCCAGCACCACGTACACAATGAAGTCTTGGAGCATTGAAGATGACATGGAAAATTAAATAAAAATTGTTTCTCTCTTCCTCTCTTTCTCATGTTCTCTCTCTCTTTAAAAAAAAAAAGAGTACAGTGAGAAAGAGACAAAGAGAGAATCTATTTTATTTCATTTTTCATCAAGTCTTCGTTGCTTCGACACTTTGTTGTGTATGTGGTGCTGGGGTTCAAACCCACATCCTTGCACATGCCAGGCAAGTGCTATACACTGAGCCACCACTCCAGCCCCCAATTTAAGTTTTCTTTTCTTTTCTTTTTTCTTTTTTAAAGAGAGGGAGAGAATCAATTTTTAGTTTTTCATGTGACTTTCGTTGTTCCAACACTTCTTTGTGTATGTGGTGCTGGGGTTCAAACCCAGGTCCTTGTGCATGCCAGGCAAGTGCAGTATCTGCTGAGCCACTGTTCCAGGCCCCAAATTAAGTTTTGATGGCTGAACTCTACATACTTCTCAGTCCCAAGTAGAAGACCAGAGACTGATTCTGGCCATTTCTTCTGGGCTGATGGCATCCCAAAGATTGGGTGATGTTAGCCCTTGCCAGGAGAGCATTTTATCACAGATACTCTTTAGAACCACCATCCCATAGGGATAGTAAAAAACAAACCGAGTCAATTTTATTTTAAATTTTGTACCCCTTATTGTCCGTACCTGAGACTAACTGCTTTCACATCTCACTGCCTCAGGTTGGTTTGAGCATCTTCTAAAGAAGTGTTACTTGCTCTCAGGTGATGGTCATTCTTTAGGCCATTCTGTCAGATCTTTGTATATTGTCCTTTCCTTCCCTCCTTTCCCATGTGTGGACAGCCTGGCTAGTTTGCTCCAGAGAGAACAAGTTTTTGTTTTGTTGTTTTCTTTTTCTTTTTCAGTACCGGGGATTGAATCCAGAGATTCTTCACCACTGAGCAACATCCCCAGCCCTTTTTATTTTTTTGTGGGACAGCTATCACTAGGTTTTTGAGGCTGGCCTTGAATTTGCAATCCTCCTGCCTCAGCCTCTCAAGTTGCTAGGATTTACAGATGTGTGCCACCACGCGCAGCAAGAGAACCAGCTTCTAAATCTGATTCAATATTTGGTTTGCTGGTTTCCCATGTCCTCCTCTCAAGGGTGGAGCTGGTGAACCCCAGTAGTAGGGGCAGGACATGGGCTTTGGATGCCAAGCTTTTCTTTTTTTCTGGTGCTTTCAAGCCACTTGTCCCACTGGGCCTCAGGCATTCCTGAGAGGTAGACAGGTCCATCCTGCCTGCCTTAAGGATGGACCTGGTCAAGGCCACCCACCTCTGGTCTCTCAGAGCTCAGTGCTGGGTTCTGGCACTGCGTGGTTGCCACTTGCCCCCCACCCCACACTCTGCCACTGATTATGGGCAGCAGCCACACTGAGTGTGGTGTCATCTCCTCCATGGTTTCCTGACCATAACAGAGCTATGAACTAGACAGTGGGGCAGAGCTTGTCTCTTGCATTTCAGAAACCATGCTGCCATGACATGGGAACTGGACAACCCTTGAGGCTTTGTATGCCAGAACCCTTTCCACAGCCGTCCAGGGACCAGCATGGCCCCCTGGCTTTCTGCTTCTTCCTATAATCCACCCTTGGCTGCAAGGGATAAGGTTACATCTGAGATGTGTTGACTTAGACTCTTCTAGGCTGAAGAGTCCACTGGTGGGTCTATTAATGCCAGACCATCTGGAGTGCAGTAGGGTCTGGGGAATGACAGCATTTGCCTAGGCCCATCTGCCATGGCCAGCCACTCAGTCAGCTACGAAGAAGCTCTTGACAGTTAAAAGCCATTGAGGCTACCTCAGTCCCCCAGGAAGAGGGAGCAGGGCCTACCTTGGACCAGGTGATGGTAGAAGTATCTAGAGCATTTAACCCCTCTTTGTGGTTGGCCAACCTTCCCCAATGTGGACCTGGCTTTTGTTTGGGGGTGGGGGGAAAAGAGGAGAGGATACTAGAAAGGACCAGAGACACCCCCCCGCCCCAGTCCTGGAAAGCATTTTATCAAAGAGCTGCATCCCTACCCCTTTTTGTTCTTTGTTTTGAGACAGGGTCTTGCCCAGTTGCTCACACTGACCTCAAACCTGACATCCTTCTCTCTCAGCCTCCTGAGTTGCTAGGATTACAGGTGTGTGCCACTGCACCAGGCAACCCGAGATGATTTTTGAGAACTTTTGTTGCTGTGAAGGTTCTGTGCACCCTCCACTGTCTGCCCAGATTGTTCTGTTTTAGATGTGTAGTTGTGGTCACATCCTAGCACAGCTTAGGATGGAGGAATCCTATTGTGTTTGATAGGGGACTTTGGAATAAAACATAGGTCCCAGAAGCAGCTTTGGTCCCTGGACAGAAACCCTTTTTTTTCCCAGGGCTGAGGACTGAACTCAGGGCCTTGCACGTGCTAGGCAAGCGCTCTGCCTCTGAGCTAAAAATCCTTAACCCCAGAAACCTGTTTTTTTTTATTTAAAGAGAGAAGGGGCTGGAGTAGTGGCTCAGCAGTTATAGTGCTTGCTTGGCATGCACAAGGACACGGGTTTGAACCCCAGGACCATGTACACAATGAAGTGTTGGAGCAGCTGAAGCCACATGGAAAACTAAATAAAACTGCTTCTCTCTCTTTAAAAAAAAAAAAAAAAAAAGACAGAATTAGTTTTATTTAGTTTCTCATGTGGTTTTCGTTGCTCCAAAAATTTGTTGGTTATGTGGTGCTGGGGTTTAAACCCGGGTCCTCACTCATGCCAGGCAAGCACCCTAACCACTGAGCCACTGCTCTAGCCCCCAGGAACCCTATATTAATAGGAGCACTATGTTAGGGAACTTTACTCTTGTCAGATTTCATTGGCCTGAGTCAAGTGGTGGGCAGGTGTGGTTGCCTGGTGCTGGGTGCTCATGCTGGCATGGTATCATGTGGTTTGAGGATTGGTGGTATTAATTTTGGACTACAGTGTGGAGGGGAATGCAGGATCCCCTACCCAAGGCCTTGAATCTGTTCTTTTCTGTGGGTTGGTGTGTGGCTGTGGCAGCAGGTGATAGGTCTGTGTTGGCTTACTTCACAGCCCAGAAGGATGGGGGAGGTGGATGGACCTGGGAGGCCTCCCTGATGAGGGACCTGTGAGCCTTACCTCTAAGCCCTGGCCTCTGGCTCTGCCTGGAGCTACATGAAAAGCAGGCCCTGCCCCAGCTCTGGCCAGCCTGTTGTGGTACCAAGTCTGCACAAGTTGGCTCTTGCTCTAGTTCTCTAAATGAGGTGTAGGTCACTGTATATGACGGGCTTTGACCTGTTGTGTTTCCAAGATGTGAAACCTTCTGTTCTTGGGGCAAGGAGAAATTTAGATAGAAATTTACTAGGTGTTTGGTTGATTGATTGATTTTTGGGGATTGAACCCAGGGGTGCTTAAGTGTGGAGCCACATCCCCAGCCCTTTTTTTATTTTTGAGATAGGGTCTCACTCAGTTGCTGATGCTGGCCTCAAACTTGGATCCTCCTGACTCAGCCTTTTGAGTCACTGAGATTACAGGTGCATGCCACTGCACCTGGTTTATTTAGTACTTTATATGTGCCAGTCTTGTCCCTCCCCATAGAGAACTTCTTATCAACCCAGCTTGGTTACCTCAGTCTCTGCTTCCCTGGATGTGCAGTCACTGCACATCCTGTCAGAACTCTAGGATATGTTGTAGGCTATATAGGCCTTAAACTTTCTAAGCTACCTGGACTTGATCCCAGTTCTGTCACTAACCAGCCAGGTATTTAATTCCTGTGCCATTTTCTTCATCTGTAAAATGGGCCTTATACCTGTTCTACCTGTTACATCAAAAGAGACTGTGAAGTTTAAATGCTGATGATTCAGGTGAAAGAATGAAACTACAAAGTGTGGCCCAGATTGGCCTTGAAGCCAAGCGTTGATGGCATGTGATTTGGGACTGAAATCAAGCGAGCAGCAAAACACTAGAACTGACCTTGAGCCTGGGACCAGGTTGGATTGTGATGCTGATGGTAAGCTCTGGGGCAAGGTGTTTCATCCAGTTGGGGGCTGCCTAGAGGGATCTGGACAGTGTCCTCAGCAGAGCTGATTCTCTCTGCACCCCCCACCCCCAAATCCCCTGCAGAGCTCGTTGTAGGAAGCAAGAAACATTTGGGGAGCATGTGCCTAGGTTCACATGGACTTTCTGGCTGAATGCTGCTTGCTCTCTTTCCCTGTGCCCTCATTCAGCACCTTATAAGTCCTGGGTCTGTTGGCCATATCGCCACATTCCATCCACCTCACGTCAAGTGGCCCCACTCAGGGGACTCTTTCCCCAGGGAGGGGTGAACAACCTGCTATGCCAAATCTAAGTGTGGGACCCAGGCAAGACCCCCCCTTCCCCCCACATACAAGAAAAACACACAAAAAAGCCCAGCATGGGACTGCCCTGAAGGTTTCTGCCTGGCAACCTTGGCATTGGCCCAGCGGTGACCCACACACATATCTCAGGCCCAACCAGGTGCAGGAGTCGAGGCCTGGCTTCTGCCTTCTTGTTCTCACTCAGTTTCCTTGTTTTTCTCTTCACCACATCTTTGCCTTCTTGTGGGCCAGAAGGAAGCACTGAGGCTCTAAGCAGATGAAGACACTGTCTGAGTCTTGTCCTGAGACTTAATCACCTTCTACTTCCCTTAAAAAATTGATATCTTAGAACACCAATGGGGTCTCTTTTCCCTGAGGGAGCCAGATCAGGTGCTATTTTAAAAGGATGTCTGAACCAAGAGTGTAGCTCAGTGGTACAGCACTTACCTTGCATGTGTAAGGCCCAGGGTTTGATCCCCAGCACTACAAAAAAGAAAATTAATTAAAAAGGGCGTTCAGACCAAGTACAATGGATGCATGACTATAATTCCAGCAACTGGAGGCTGAAACAGGAGGATCACAAGTTCAAAGCCTGCCTCGGCAATTTAGTGAGGCCCTAAGCAACTTATTGAGACACCCTGTGTCAGAAAATTAGGGGCTGGAGCACCGGCTCAGCAGTTATGGCTCTTGCCCAGCATGCGCGAGTACGAGAGTTCAAACCCTGATAACACAGCATGCGCGAGTACGAGAGTTCAAACCCTGATAACACGTACACAATGAAGTGTCTGAGGAATGGAGGTCACATGAAAAACTAAATAAAAAAATTGTTTCTTTCTCTCTCTCTCTCTCACTGTCCCTCTCTCTTTAAAAAAATAAAAAGGCTGGGGATGCAGCTCAGTGGTTAAGCACCCCTGGGTTCAATCCCTGGCAACCCCCCCCCCCAAAAAAAAAAAAAGACATTCAGGATCTTTATATCAGGACAACCATAAACCTCCTACATAATGTAGGCTGCAACTCAAATCCCTGTGGCCTGTGCTGATGGAGATAGTCTGGCCCCTGTTCCAGCACCCTCCTCCCTCCCCACAGTGGGACACGAGGCTGTTCACAGTCAGCATTGGAATTTGGCAATCTTGTGAGTCTTTAAAAAGACCTTCTTATAACCGACTCTGTTTAGGACTAACCACAACATCATCTTATGAGACCCCACCAGTGCCACCCCATCTTTTTGCAAAATGCTATAAAGGCACCTCTTCTGGTTGCCTAAGGGTTATTCCACTGGGGTCTGAGCAGATTGATGAATGATAAAGGCTTGCAAAAGAGTGGGCAGGAGTGGGTACCGGGGGACCCTGGGGCTATGCACGGTGACCATGAGAGCGCACTGGACCTCTGGGCCCTGGTTTCCATCTAAAAATAAGGTTTCTTCCAGCTCAAATATTCTGTATTTGGGTTGCTGCTGAGGGCTGGGAGCAGGGGAAGGGTGTGGGAAGGGCTTATAAGAGGTTTGTTTTTCCCTGTTTGGATTTCCCTCCTCTCCCCACCCCCTTCTCTGAGTAGTGTTTTCCATCCAGCTGACACCAGGAGAGCTCACTCCCAGCAGTGAGTAGGAGAGGCCTGGAGCAAGCCTGTCACTAACATTTGAAGTAGACTGTGAAGGCAATTTTTCCTTTCTAGATCAAATTGTAACTCTTAGATATGCCAAAGGATTGGTGCCAGGAATCAATAATCAAAGATCTTTTTTTTTTTTTTTTTTTTAAGAAAAAAGGACAGGGGGCTGGAGCAGTGGCTCAGCGGTTTCAGCGCTTGCCTGGCAAGCACGAGAACCCGAGTTCAAACCCCAGCACCACGTACACAACAAAGTGTTAGAGCAACAAAGACCATGTGAAAAACTAAATAAAGTTCTTTCTCTAAAAAAAAAAAAAAAAGAAAGAAAAAGAAAGAAGGACAGTGAGAGAGACAGAATCAATTTTTATTTAGTTTTTCACATTGCTCTGACACTTGTGTACATGGGTGCTGGGGTTTGAACCCATGTACTTGCACATGCCGAACGAGTGCTGTAACCACTGAGCCACCGCTTCAGCCCCTCAAATATCATTTTTACCTCCTTCAAAGGATGTTTTTATTGCCCAAAGTCAAGTTTTCTTCGATGGGTCCTCTTTCCAAGTCCCAGTCCTCACAGGGCATGGATTTAGGAGATCATAGAGTCTGCCCTTGGTGGGGGAGACTGTTCCTTGGTGGGTTGTGGGATTTCTGTGAGTGGAGATTGGCCCTGGTGTTCTCCTGCATCAGGATCCTTGGTGGAGAAAGGTCTTTTCTCTGCATAGTGGTCCTGCATAGTGGTCCTGTGAGTCCAGATTCCAGTCTTGGTGCATTTAAGGCTAGGGGTTTGAAGAAGACTATAGTTGTCCTTCAGAGTTAAAGGGTAAGAGGACTTAATGGCTATGGGTGCTTTTGAAAGCAGTGTTTACTCTTTCCATCACTAATAAAAGCTGGCATTTGGGCTGGAGTGGTGGCTCAGCGGTTACAGCACTTGCCTGGCATGCTCAAGGACACCGATTCGAACCCTAGCATCACATACACAACTAAGTGTCAGAGCGATGAAAAACTAAATAAAATTGATTCTTTCTCTCACTGTCCCACTTTCAAAACAAAACAAAACTGGCATTTGTGGAGCCTATCATCTTAGCCACAATAACTGAGAAGCTGAGTGCTTAATGCTCGCATAAAGGAGATCTTTTAGTGTGAAAGTTTGGGGAGAAAGTTGGTGCCTTCTGCATTGGGTCTGGTCTTTCTTGCAAAGGAGGCCACAGCTCTGGTGAATAGAGGCCCCTGCCACATCTCTGACAGAGTGTGTGTCCTTTCCCTGGGGAGACCCAGTGGCCTGCAGCTAACCCTACATCCTGGTCCTTCCTCTTGGGACTTTGTTTGGTTGCTTTCTTCTGGGTACACCACCCCTCCAACTCCTCTGCCAGCTCCTTCCCTATTCCTGCTGTGCTCTGAGCGCCTCTGTCAGGAGGGGGACCTGAACAACTGCTCTTCAGGCCCCTAACCTTACCTTGCTTGGGGGCAGTAGAGTGACTGGTCTGCCCCAGGGGAGTCCAGGGCCAAGAGAGGTGTCTGCCTGGAAGCCTATTCCACTCCAACCTGGTTCCTTGTGGGTCACTAGCACTTTGTTCCTGAAAGCTTGTAATTTAATCTTTTCTGAAGGTCTTTAAACAAGTGTGTTTTCTGAAGGAAGAACTTTACTGACGCATAGATGGGCTTGTCAGAGCCCCTCTTCCTACTTTTCTGTCTAGAAAGTAATTCCTGGCCTCCAGACTGCAAAGGCTGTGGAGGAAGAAGGGAAATCTGAATGTCGTCCTGCAGCTGACATTTCCCTGAAGGAAAAGGCTGAGCAGCTAGGGGAGCTTGGCTCCCCTGTCACAGAATTAGACAGAATGGTGAAGAAGCTCCTGTTAAGCCTGTTCTTAGGGCTGTGAATGTAGCTTAGTGGTATAGTGCATGCATGCACACGTCTCTGGATTCAATTCCTAGCACCAAAAAAATTAGTAAACAGATTTGTTCTACTGAGAGGGGCCTTAACAGAGTTGAAGATCGAGGGCTGCTACTACTTATGCCACTTAGGTGCTAACTTTTCCTTTGCTCCTGGGGACCCCAGCATTGGCAGCGAGACTGAGGGGCCTCCCAGAGGAGGTGAGGAGAGGTCAAGAGGTTGTTGGTCTGGCACTAGGTAGAGGAAAGGAGCTCAAAAGCCCATAGGTTTGCTTCCTGAGGGACATGAAAGACCTGGATGACCCCATGAAGTCTGCTAACAACTGATAGCCAGTGGTGTAGATTTAGCAGGCAGGTGCTGGACATCTCCCACCACCCCGCTCCCAAGGACTTTAGAGGAAAGACAGGTAGCAGGGTTTGCGTTAGAGGCAAGCAGCCTTAGGAACCTCTGGGCCTGGGAGCAGAGAAATAGCTGTAAAAAAAGCTGGTCTTTTCTCCTCAGTAGGCCAGGAGCTGTCTTGGACCTGCAGAAAGCCTGGTCTGTTCCTGGCTGTCATGGAGGGTGCACAGACATATCTGTGATGTTCTGTGTGGAGACACAACCCTAACCAGTTCCTTGTCCATGATGCATTTGGTGCTTCCAGCAGGTTCTACCAGAAATTGTTCCTCAACATATATCATTTTTTAGTGAGTTCTCAAGATTCTCCATCTGCTCCCCCAGTACCCACTCCACTGACTACATACTTCCCCTTCAGCTCTGCTAAGGACAGGGCTGTGGGCCTAGCACTGTCTGCTCTTACTTGTTCTGAAAGTGACCATTCTTAAGGGGACCGTTCTGTGGTTGCTCTTCACCTTTCAGGATGGCAAGGAGATAATCCTTGGGATTGTATGGATGCTTCTGCAGAAGGGGTGGGTGAATGGAAGGAGGGGGCCCAAGAAAACAAGTTTGGTATCTTGCTGCCTGGAGATTGTGTGAACCTCAAACACAAAACAGTGTGGGGGGCTGGAGCGGTGGCTTAGTTGTCAGAGCACTTGCCTTGCATGCATGAGGACCTGGATTTTAACCTCTGCACCACATACACAATTAAGTGTCCAAAAAATAAAAGGCCAGATGAAAAACTAAAGTTGATTCTCTCTCTCTCTTCCTCCCTCCCTCTCTTAAAAATAAAAACAGAAACAAAAATCAAACAAACAAATGTGTGTGTGTGTGTCAATGCTAGGGGTCCAACCCAAGGCCTCATGCATAGTAGGCAAGTGCTGTACCACTGAGCTAACCCCTAGCCCCCTGAACTGAATTCTTGTAATAAACCTGTAGCATAGGCAGAACATGTGAGTTCTTTGGGTTTGTTGGTTGATTGGTAGATCTTTCAATCGTGATATCAACCAGGTGTTGATGTTTGAATCCTTGTCTGCATGCACTGTTCCATCTGAATGGCAGACCTGGGTCCTGAGGCTGACATCAGAAAGTGCCATGGGAAGACTGACTTGAGACACAAGACTAACTAACTGGTTAGGCCTTGAATAGGTAATTGCATGTCCCAAAGGCTCCTGACTGCCATCGGTTTGTGTTGTTGACCTATTCTGAACCCCAGTTTACCCTAATGCGTAAAATGATGGGGTTAAATCAGATGATCTCCATGATGCCTTTGACTTGGAACATTGTGTCTCCAGAGAAAAGGAAAATCCAGTAACCACCTAAGACTATCATGTCCACATTCCCAGTTCCTGACTGGCCTGGACCTGATCCACCCTCACTATACATCCACTGTAAATAAATGTCTTGTGGTGCTTGATAGGTGAGGACCTTATGCAGGTAAACTGATTACAAGAGTCCTAAATGAAACAGCATTTGGTTTGGCCCTGCGTATATGCCAGGCATAGAGTAAGGTGAGCTCTCAATCTTGG
Source organism: Aplodontia rufa (assembly GCA_004027875.1). Lineage (NCBI taxonomy): Eukaryota > Metazoa > Chordata > Mammalia > Rodentia > Aplodontiidae > Aplodontia > Aplodontia rufa. Next base: position 27,327 of record PVKS010013876.1, on the reverse strand, counting down.
AGGTGGGTGGTATCTATGTCTGCAGATAAACAGATTCAGAAAGATGAAACAGCTTCTTCAGGCCAAGCATGAAACTGGGATGCAAACCCTGATCTCAGTAAAGTCTGCTGCTCTTTTTCCCATTTACAGTGCCATTCTGTGATCCTAGGTTACATCTGGTCTCTGGCTGAGTTCCTTCTTTGGAAGGACTTAGTGTGTGGAGACAGGGGAGGTCTCAAATGTCAAGGCCTGACTCTAGGTACTTTGGAAGATAAAAAAGTCTTGCATCTCATTTAGCATCTGTCTCTAGGGCTTTGTATCATCAGTTGAGGGGGTAAGCTCAGACCAGTGGGAACTGTATAAGGGAAAGGTGCCAAGGACCACTGCAGGACTTTAGGGGAAGGAAGAGGGAGCAAGGGAATCGAGGAACCTGATGCATTAGTCCCCGTTAGCTAAAGAGCAAGGAAATGGTAATGGCATGAGCATCTGCCATGAGATAGTTCAGTGCGGGTTTGTCAGGGGCCTGGAGTGTTTGGGGTCTAATGCAGTTGGAAGCAGGAAGGTGGTGGGTGGACTGCAACTGCGTCTTCCCACATGTGACTGACTGGACTGTTGAGCTCATGCTCCCCTCACCTCTAGTTTGCTAGTTTTTTTGTTTTTTGTTTTTTGAACCCAGTACTTAACCACTAAGCCACACCTGCAATCATTTGTTTTTGATTTTGAGACAAGATCTCACCGAGTTGCTTAAGGCCTTGCTAAGTTGCTGAGGTTGTCTTTGAACTTGCGGTTCTCCTGCCTCAGCCTCCCGATCCACTGGGATTATAGATGTGCACCGCAGTACCCAGCTGGTTTGCTAGTTTCTGATTTTTTTCTGCCTTCATCACTCTGGCTTTGCTGTCATCTGAACCAAGTGCCAAGAGAAGGGACTGGTTTCTGAATACGTGTATGACAATTCTTTACTCATCTGTAGGGCTAACAGGCTGCCCAGGTAGGTGGTGTCAGGCAGCAGTCAGGGTACCTGGGTCTCACCTATCTCTGCTCCTTGGTGAACTGAGCTGCATGCCCTTTGACAAGTTATCGAGCTTTTCTGGGCCTCAGTTTTCCTCTCTGAGGGGTTGGGGATTTAGCTCAGTGGCAGAGCACTTGCCTAGCATGTGCAAGACCCCAAGTTCCATCCTCAGCCCTGAAAAAAAAAGTTTTCCTATCTGGATAAGGGGGATCAGGAGAACAGTCATTGGCTGGGATGGCTAGAATCAAATAAGAGCCAAGGAGTGTATTCAAGTCAGACTTAGTGTGACTTGGCATCCTAGGCTTGGCTCCCTGCATAGGGTCTGTGACCAGGTAGATAGGGACACATCACCCAATCCATAATTGCCTTGTTTCCCAAGAGATGGCCAAGGACAGATTGGAGCTATAGTGTAGCCCTTAGGGTACTTTAGAACCTAACAATGAAAACTGGAGGAAAAGGGCCATGTGGCCTGGAGGGAAGACTGGAAACATGACTCTGAGCTGGAAATGAGGAAAAGATTCCCTGTGTTCTTCCCCTTCCCTACACCAAGCAGGAAATTTTGTGCTGAGAACTTTCTATTTAAGGGGCCTTGGGGGAGATCTGGCCAGAAAGGAGCCAAAGGAGGGTTTAAAATTCATCTGGGCAAAATGGGTATCCCCTGGGGAGAACTGAGGCAGAGGCTTCTGTGGCACTGCTGTGGCTCTGGGTTCTTGACCCACCCCAGTGCACCTTCCTGGGGAGGAAGGAGAGAACTGATTAGGTCCACCCTGCATAGCAGCTCCAAGGCATAGTGTGGCGTGTATGTTCCATGTACATCTTTGCCTCTCTTCAGACTAAACAGAACCTCTCAGCTGGGTGTCTTCAGGAAAAATATATTTTTCTGTGTGCATTTTTGAGGGGTGAGGCACTATAACTTACTGCAAATTCCCAGGAGTGGGGACCTTGATCTGAAAACGAGTTTGTACGCTTTGTAAACAGAGCTTGTTCTCCTTGCCTCTGTGGACCACAGTCTGTGCTCAGAGGTGATCAGCAAGTCCTTGCTGAACAACATCTACGGGATAAACCTAGGGGAAAAAACGGTGTGCAGAAAGGACTTTGAAATACTCAAAGCTATAAAATTGAGTGTAAATATACATCAGATCCAAAGAAGGCCCAGAAAATACTGAATTCCTCTTTAAGCTCTAGAAGGATTTTAGTTCCCTGCCTGAAGAAAGAGCCACTGTCCCTGTCCAGACTGGCCCTGACCACTGTGCTGTCTGTCCTTAGGTCCGGACATTGTTTGTCAGTGGCCTCCCCGTGGACATTAAACCTAGAGAACTCTACCTGCTCTTCCGGCCGTTCAAGGTGAGTCAGGACCCAGCCACCCCCAAGGTGGAGCCATGCACTAGGGAGAAGCAACAAGAATGAATCTGAGGGGCTGGAGCGGTGGCTCAGCGGTTTCGGCACTTGCCTGGCAAGCACCAGGACCCGGGTTCAAACCCCAGCACCACATACACAACTAAGTGTTGGAGCAACTAAGGCCATGTGAAAAACTAAATAAAGTTGTTTAAAAAAAAAAAGAATGAATCTGAACTGGATTGGGTGTAGGAAGTTGTATCAGCAACTGTGGTTACAGACTAGGTTTTTGTGGTTGTGTAATTCACTTTTTATTTAGTTTTTCACATGCCCTTCCTTGCTCCGACACCTCATTGTGTACATGGTGCTGGGGTTTGAAAAGGCAGACTTGCGTATGCAAGGCAAGCGCCACAATTGCTGAGCCGCTGCTCCAGCCCCGGCTAATTCACTTCTGTCACTTGCTTACATCTTTGGAACTTCTTTTTCCTCCTCTGTAAAATGGAGACAGTAAAGAATCTTAGTAGACTTTGCTTTATAAGGAATTTTAAGATGTGGTATAGCCTTTTCCATTTGCAGATGAGAGAGCTTAAAAGGTAAGATAAAGTTAGTGGATCACACAACAATTTACTCACGAAATGGTGAATTGCCACCTCATGTGCTAGACCATGTGATTCAGAGGATAAGGGTGGTGGAGATTAGAGGGTAGAGCTTAGCCACTCTTGCTTTTTGGGGGAGAAGGGTGTGAGAATGATTCAAGGAGTTGCTGGGGAAAGGTGCTGCTGAAGGGGGCAGTGCTGGGTTAGCATAACAGAGGCTTCTGCCCTTCCCCAGTAATGGCCACCTTTCTCCACAGGGGTATGAAGGTTCCCTGATCAAGCTCACCTCCAGACAGGTAATTTCTCACCTAGGTTTTTCTTCCTCCCAGCCCACTCTGACTGCTGACTGCTGGTGCTTTTCCTCTAATGTGGAAGCATCCATCATGGAGACCCACTCTCTGCCATCCATCTTTGTCCTGGGCTGACAAAAGGATGGCTTCCATAGGTCCCCGCTCCTCTTTACCATCTGGTGGGCTCAGTGAGCTCTTCATCTTGTATGCCTGGTTCTGGGGATGTGGAAACTGCTGCCTTGGCCCTGTGACTGAGGACAATGGATTGGGTAGCTGAGCTCTTGACCCCCATGAGCCTTCAGGGGTCATTTAGGGTCTGGACTGATCCTTGGCAAAATGAAATTGGAGATGTTTTCAGCATTATCCACATGCATGTAAAAAGCCCTTACTACAGGATGGTGTTTAGTACAGTGGAATAAAACTCAGTTGGTATCATTTCCCACGCTGTGTTACCTAAGGGAGAGACTTGACTTAGGGGTACATCTGGATCTTCCAGCTGCACTTTAGGAGAGTATGGGTGAGGGTTTTTCCTTTTCTCTTCTCATATCAACAGAGCAAATACTGTCTCCGGTTAGGTGATGGCCCTTTTTTTGTTTGTGCCACTGAGGATCAAACCCAGTGTCTGAGCAAATACTAGGCTGCCGCTCTACCATTGAGCTATAACACCAGCTCAGTGGCTTTTTTTGCTTTAGAGGGGGTAAGTGGAATGCTGGGAGAGATGCAAGGGTGTTCTCTCTTTTTTTCTACTAGCCTGTTGGTTTTGTGATCTTTGACAGCCGGGCAGGAGCAGAAGCAGCCAAGAATGCACTGAACGTGAGTAGGTGGAGAGTAGGCCTTTCTCTGACCCATAGACCTTATAAGCAGAGTGTGTCCCTGACCTTTGCAAACCTTCCCCAATTCCATGCCCAAGAAAGGGTCCATAAATGGACTTTATTTCCCAACCATCTCAGGGGAGAGTCCTTGGCTCTCTGTTTGTGACAGACATCATTACTCACAAGGTCCAAGCTACATCCCTCTGTGCCTCTGCTATGGCACAAATCTTTTAGGCAAGCTTGATTCTGGGGTCCTCTATATCCTCTTTAGCTGACACTGTGGATCCTACAGAGTAAGTCTTTCTCTTTCTTTCCTTCCCTTGTAGGGTATTCGCTTTGATCCTGAGAATCCACAAACCCTGAGGCTAGAGTTTGCCAAAGCCAATACCAAGATGGCCAAGAACAAGCTAATGGCAACACCAAATCCCACCAGTGTTCACCCTGCCCTAGGAGCACATTTCATCGCCCGGGACCCCTGTGAGTGGTACTCTGAGTTGCTGCCTTTTGCCCTTTTACTTGGCCAGAAGGGGCAGGCCCTAGTGGAGTTGCATGCAGAGCAGACATTCAAATTCAGTCCTGTTTGTCTTCCCCTTTCCAGGGAGCTTCTTACCTCCAGAGCCACCTTTGAGACTTCTTCCTTCTCTGTGGCCTTTGCCCTCAAAGGGACTGAGCTCCTGACCTATCAGGATTGTTCCACTTCTTTAAGCGGCCTTTGATTTCTTTTATTTGAGATGGGTTGAGATCTGTTTGAGAGCTGCCTGCTGCAGACAGGGTGCTTACCATCCCAGGCCAAATTCACATGGCTTCTTTCCCTGGTCTTGGAGGCAAGGGGAAGTCTGACCTGGGGGGACCTTTGGCTGAACCATAGTGCTGGGTCCCCTTCTCTGTTTGGAAGGGTGTGGTAGGAGGGAAAACCAGTGTTCTGACGATGGAGGCTGTTGTCTCCTGTTATAGATGACCTGATGGGGGCTGCTCTGATCCCTGCATCCCCAGAGGCCTGGGCCCCTTACCCTCTGTACACCACAGAGCTGACCCCAGCCATCTCACATGCTGCGTTCACCTACCCAGCTGCCACTGCTGCTGCCGCTGCCGCCCTACATGCTCAGGTAAGCCTCTTTGGGTGGAGCTGTGGAAGGGCTCTGAGTTGGCTCTTCCAACTCAGGCTTTGTGCCTCCCTAGCAATGGGGGCACTCCTGTCTCCAGAGCTGCAGTAGAACTGTTTTCTTCCAGGATGATTTGAAAGGCTAGGCCCTAGGGATATTTAAAGTTTGGAATCTGACAGGTGGGGAGGAAAATGTGAGCAGTGAGTTCATTTGGAGGATGGAAGGTAGAATACTGGGACTGCTGAAAAGCTGTGTCTTAGCCAGCCCTGAACATTGCAGGCCCAGAATCTTCTGTGCTCCACCTGTGGTGATGGATCCAACCAAGCATGGTCTCTGGAGACGGACCTGCCTCTGCCTCTTCCTCTTCCTGTTTTTATGAACTTTATCAAGCTTTTAACAATTTCTGTGCCTCAATTTTTAATCACCTGGAAAATGAGAATAATAATGTGCTTTGCCTCAGGGTTGTGGCAGTTTGATGCTAAAATGAAGTGCTAGAACTGTGCCTGGTCATCCTAAGAGTTCTTGAGTGTTTGCTCCAGTTTTTATGAAGCCTGGCTATTGTCCACTGTGTGAGGGCAGGAAAGAGGAAGCAAGCACTTTGGGGGGGGTGGGTCCTGGGGGGTGTGAGACTGTTGTCAAATGCCATCTCAGATCCCAGCCCCTGGCCACTGAGGCCTTTACCCTGGTCTGACTGCCACAAGTACAGGCATTGGAATATGCTACCAGTGATGTCTCACCCTACTGTGTGTGTATGGGAGTGGTCCTCACAGTGGCAGTGACAGGATGTTGCCAGGAAGACAGGATGAAGGCCAAGGGGCAGTTGTAAGCCCACCTCATCCTCTGAACAGCCAAGTAACCAAGAGCTGAGCCTCAGAGGAGTAAGCTAGCCAGGGTGGGATGTGCTGTGCTGTCAAGAGGGAGCACATAAAAGTAGGTGGTTTGGACCTGACCTGGGAAGCAGGGAGTGGAAAAGGAATGAAAGGACATGAGAAGTCAGGAAGGGAGAGTTCATGGAAGCAGAAGTTGCAGGTGGGGGCAGCTAGGTAAAAGCTGGGTGCATATCCATTTTCAGACCCTTTGAGGGTCTTAGTGGCATTGAAGTTTGCCCATTTATGAGGTGGAAAGTTCAGATTCAAGGGCCCCTATTTGAGCAAACTTTTCCCAGCAGGGAATTCCATGGCTACAGCAAATTTGATTATACTAAGGGCAGACTTGGTTAGACTTGGCACTGTTCCCCAGCTGAACACCACAGACAGCTAGAAAATTGATCAAAGAGTAGAAAGATGGCAAAGGTCTTTTCCTGGAGGAAGACCTTCGAAAGTTTGTGTGTTTACCACAAACCAGGTTCTGTGACATGGATAGAGTGGGGAGCAGGAGAACGAATCCGTCTTGTGTGTTTGTCCAGGGAAGGTCTACTGTGTTCCACCAAGCAAGGTGGCCTTAACTGCAGGTGTCCTGTGAGGCACTGGACGGGATCACAGAACTGGCCTTGCTGGGCTTTTCACCTCTGGTTCTGTGTTCTCATCTGTAAAATGAGAGGGTTGGACCAGGTCAAGGTTATGTCCCATCCTGAGATGCTAGGCCATCCGGTGGGGCATCAGAAAGTAGGTTTGTTAAATGAATCAAGAGAGGCATCTCTGCCCAGCTGGCTGGGAGTGGCTGCTGTTACTTGGCCCTGAGCTCCTTGCCACACAGCTGCATGCCTTCCTGTTGTCTTTTTCCAGTTTTCTCCCATGCTCTGCACAAAGGCAGTTTTGGGGAAGCAAATTAGACTAGGTTGTCATTAGCTAGCTCTTCATTCGAAATGAAAACCAAATACATTTTCCAAGTAGTTACTTTTTATTATTATTATTATTTTGTCTAAGCCCTTGACAGTGCTGCCTCCAAAATGGAGGCTGAAAGCATCTAAATAAAGGAAGTGGACACTGCTGATCCTAAATGCATTATTCTGAACTCAGAAGACCAATAGAAAAACTCAGGGTAAGAAAGTGACTTTTGAGAGGCAATAGCTGCTAAAAGCAAGAGGGGAAGAGAGCCAGTTTTCTGGATTTCTCTAACCCATCTTACACAACTCTACTCCAGACCAGGGCTTGGAGGTTATTCTGTCCTGCTGTCTTGTCACAAGGCTCAGCCTTACAATCCTCATAAGAGAATCTTCCACTTTGAAGGGGTGAACTCTGAAAGCAGGTGTGGATGGCAGGGACATACTGTGGCTTGGCACTTAAAAATAGTGGTTAAGGGGCTGGAGCAGTGGCTCAGCAGTTAAGGTTCAAACCTCAGCACCACGTACACAACAAAGTGTCCAAGTAATGAAAGCCACATGAAAAACTAAATAAAAAATTCTCTCTCTCATTTAAAAAAAAATGGTGGTTAAAAGCAGGATTCTCCATCTCCTTTGCCGTCCTCTGTCCTCCCAAATGGGACTTCATTTTCAGTTTCAATCTGAGGAAATGCAAGTTGTTTACCATAGCTCAAGCCCCCCTCCAAACTGGTTCAACAGCTCACCAGTGACCTTACGGTCACATAAATTTCTTTTGCCTCTATTTGTAATGATGTGTGTGGAGATGATAGCATCACTTAGCAGGTTTTTGTAAGGATTAAATGAAGTTTATGTATGAAAACTACTCACATGGTAAGTTCCTCTGAAGCATTAGCTACTACAGGTTTACCTTTAGGAAAAACAAGTTTTTGGTTTTTCTGCCTGTCTTTCCACCCCATGTCCCCCTTTAGCTTATTGTACTCCCAGGTAAAACGCTGATTTTAGTCCTTAGATTTGGAAGGAAGTTGGGGGTAGGTGAATTCATAGATGTGAATCTTTTACAAAAATTACTATTTGAGCTTGAACCTTAGGACATTTTCCCTAGTGTAGACCTACATTTGAGATGCCTGACTAGCATGACAGGGTGTCAATGTACCCAGTGCCTGGTAGACAGGAAGAATTGTTTTGTGCTGTAGTACCCTTGATCATATGTCCTGGTACCTGTCTTTTTTTTTTTTTTTTTTTTTTTTTAAAGAAAGAGGGACAATGAGAGAGAAAGAAAGCGAGAGAGAAACAATTTTAGTTAATTTTTCATGTGGCTTTGGTTCCTCCAACACTTTGTTGTGTATGTGGTGATGGGATTTGAACTTGTGTACTTGTGCATGCCAGGCAAGTGCCATAACCGCCAAGCCGCTGCTCCGGTTCCTGGATACCTGTCTTAGACCTGTTACTTGGTCCAAAGTACAGGCTTCCCACCTGGGTTAGTATTGTTTAAATTGATCTTCTGATGAGTGGGGTTTCTATATTTCTTGGCTGTTCATATTTCGTCTCACATAGATTCATTCCTTTGCCCACTTCTTGGTATGTCATCTTCGTTACCCTGTCCTAAGGTCTGATTGAGCTGAGGCTATTTCGTCCCCTCCTTGTTGGAAGCAGCCCCCCTCTAGTTTCTTCAGTAGCCTCCTTGTTGTAGCCTGTAGGATGGTCTCTCTGGGGTCCCAGTCACCCCCCACCCCTTGGGACAACTGGAGGCACTGACTCCAGTTGGGTTCCTAACATGCTGGTCTTGCCTCTCTTGGGCCTGAGAGTCTCCTGTTCTGACCTAAGGCAGGAAGAAGAAATCTAGAAGGGCTGCACTGCTTCTGGAGATTCCCAGGTCATGGCTTATACCAGGCATCTGAGGGAAGTGTCAGAGTGAATGCTTTCCATTCACATCAGTGACAGTCCTGAGCCTACAATGGGAGCTTTCCTCTCCTTTTTCCCCAAGGAGTCATCTGGCTCACCCAGGTTGGAGGGAAAGTCGCTGCTTGGGATGCAGGAGTTACAGCACCTTGTGGAGGAAGTGTAGGATAGGATCTAGCAGTTGCTGGAAGCCTAGGGTTCCCCAGTGTGGAAAAGGTAAACTGGGGGATTCTTGAGGCCCTCCTGCTCTCAATCCACTCTCTCCCTTTGTCCAGCCCTGCAGGGCACCCACCTGAGTAAAGAGCTGTGGACAGGGCCCACTAAAGTGTTCCCCGAGCTGGACCGAGCCACAGGTTTCTCTGGTGGCAGCACTGATGGTTCTTCATGTGTCCCTCGTGCGGAATGAGTTCTGGTCTCCAACTGAGAGGGCATCCCCTGGACCATGTAGCAAGAGAAGCTTCCTCCCACACAGCTGTCAGCCTAGAAGGGAAGGGTCTGCTTCCAGATACTTAGGAGGCAGAATCAGAAATACCATGACTTCTGAGGTGGGACAGGCAGCTCCAAAGTGAGAGGAGGCCCTTTCTGTTAGTGCAGGACTCAACTAAGGTAGTTCCTGTGACCCAGGGCCATTGTATTGTGGTGGCAGCAGTGTCACATTCTTAGAGCCCAGGGTGATCTTTTTTTTTTTCTTTTCTTTTTTTTTTTTTGTAAAGAGAGAGGGACAGTGAGAGAGACAGAGAAAGAGAGAAACAACTTTATTTAGTTTTTCACATGGCCTTTGTTGCTCCAACACTCAGTTGTGTACGTGGTGCTGAGGTTTGAACCCGGGTCCTCGTGCTTACCAGGCAAGCGCCGAAACCTCTGAGCCACCGCTCCAGCCCCCAGAGTGATCTTAATGTTGGACAGGTGGCCTGGGACCCATCCTGCTATGTACTAGGTATGCATCAGGGTAGCCAGCCACTAACTTCCTACTGCAGTCCAGGGTGGATGTGTGTCCAGAATTCTGTACTGCACAAAATAGCACCTAGAATTGGGAGAAAAGCAGAACAAATTTTGAGGAAGATTTTCCTCAGCCCACAGAGGGCATGGCATTGCTGGATGAGCTCTGTTTATCCAAGAGGCAGGAATCGGGGCAGCCAAGTGGGTAACTGGGACTGCCTGTTCTGCTTCAGGGAGTTTGACTAAGTGCTTAGCTTCTGATTTGTTCTCTACAGTCCCTCACCTGTGTGTCGTCCCTTCCTTTTCTATGGGGACAGGACCCTGGGCTGCGTCCTGGATGCTCATCCCTATACCACAGTCCTGTGATGCACTTCCCCTCTCCCGGGCAGCCATGGGCAGGCTGGAGCAAACATGCTCCACTGTGTGTAACAGGCAGGCACATTGACCTTGCAGTCAGTGTAGCTCTCCTTTCGTATGACGCCCGTGAGGGCAGAGTACATGTTGTTTTCTTTCTTTTTCTCTCCTCTCTCTCTTTGTGTGTGTGTGTGTGTGTGTGTGTGTGTGTGTGTTTTGCTGGGTATTGAACTCAGGGCAAGTCCTCTACCACTGAGCTACAACCCTAGCCCTGCATATTATTTTATTGACCAGACTCTATGAATCCAGCTTTAGGACTATTGCTCTTTGGGCCTTCTGGTCAGTGCTAGAGTTTGGGTACTAGTAGGATGATCTGATGCTGCCATCCCTCTAGCTTACTTTGAAGAATCATACAAAGAACAAGAGTCCTACCTCTTAGAGACCACAGTGCACACTGATCCTGTTTGGTGGTGTTTTTTTGCTTTTTTGGTACTGGGGGTTGAACCCAGAGGGGCTTTATCACTGAGCCACCTTCCCAGCCCTTTTTAATTTTGAGACAGGGTTTCACTAAATTGCTTAGAGCCTCACTTAGTTGCTGAGACTGGTCTCGAACTTACAATCCTCCTGCCTCAGCCTCCCAAGCCTCTAGGATTACAGGCATGTGCCACCAAGCCTGGCATGACCCTGGTTTTTTTTTGGTTTGTTTGTTTGTTTTGTTTTGTTTTTTAGGAAAAGTAACAATTTTACTTTTGAAGATGTTGCCTGATATCTCCAAAGGAATAATTAAAGCATGCATGATTCAAGGAAGATTTCAGCATTGTTTAATTGAATAATATCTATTCCTTTGGTTTCAAACACAAACTGAAAAATCTGTTTAACATGACATAGTTAAAGGTCAAGAGTAAGATCATAGGTGCTATAGCTTGAATGTGTCTCTCAAGGTTCATGTATTGGAAACTTAAATCCCATTTGCAGGTAGGACACAAATGGTATTAGATCATGAGGGATTTGTTCTCATGAATTTATTAATGTCATTATTTTTTTTTAAGAGATAGAATCAGTTTTATTTAGCTTTTCATGTGGTCTTTGTTGCTCCAACACTTTGTTGTTTTGTATATGGTGCTAGGGTTTGAACTCAGGCCCTTACACATGCCAGGCAAGTGCTGTAAATGCTGAGCCACTGCTCCAGCCCCTGTTAATGCCATTATTGAGATAGTAGGCTCACAATTTCAGGAGAGGGATCCTTAAAAAGTCTGAGTTCAGCCACTTTCTCTTTATCTTGCTCCATGTATTGCCTTCCACCATATTAGAATGCAGCAAGTAGATCCTCAGAGATGACCCTGGTTTTTAATGTACTTTATGTCCTGTCTTACCTGATCTTCACAGTCATCTGTGTTCTTCAACTGGATTAAGTTACTGAGACCCAAAGAAACAGAACAGAAATTTACTAGGTTTTTTCTCCTGTTAATGTTAGGAATTTCAGGGGCTGAAGTGGTGGGTCAGTGGTTATAGCGCTTGCCTGGCATGCAAAAGGATGTGGGTTCAAACCCCAGCACCACGTAAACAACAATGTGTCAGAGCAACGAAAGCCTCATGAAAAACTAAATACAAATTGATTTGCTCTTTCTCTCTACCACTGTCCCTCTCTCTTAAAAAAAAAAAAAAATAATAACAATAATGTTAGCGAAAGCGGGGAGGGCAGTGCTGGGATGTACCTCTGGCAGGTACTTGGCTCAAGCTTAGTGGAGTCTAAAGGCATCTGCATCTCCTGCTCTCATGGAGCCTCTGTCCTGCAAAGGAGGTGGGGCAGGCAGGCTTCCAATTTCTGGATGAAGAAACTCCTGTTTAAGGTGAGTAATTGGCCCAACTTTTGCTAGCCAGTCAGTGGCAGAACCAGGACTGCAGTAGGGACACTGATGGCTGAGTTCCCAGGCTCCCTGCTTAGGGAAAGAACTGCATCAATGGCTCCTGATGTTGGCTTCTCTTGCAGGTGCGCTGGTACCCTTCCTCTGATGCCACCCAGCAAGGATGGAAGTATCGCCAGTTCTGTTAATTCTTCAGTAAGTGCTGGTCCTGGAGGCCTGGGATAGAAAGAAAATGTTCTAGACTTGCTTCCTGCAGGGCTTTGGGTCCTCCCTCTCCCCAAGTCCCCAGAGCTTGCTGCTGTTAGGTGGCACCCAGAGCCTGGTCACTGGGGCATCTGGCTTGCTTTTCCCCACCCATGTCAGCCTGCCATCCTCTTGTACATCCTCCTTAAAAAGGGAAGGCCTGGGTCAGCTCCACTCCCTCACCTCTGCTCATAGCCACCTCTCTCCCCTCCAGGTATGGTCACCAGGGAGTTGGTTCTGGGACTGTGTGGTGGGGCCAGAATAGAGCCCTGAGCTTCACCGCCCCCTGCTCCCTCCTGCGGCCTGTGCAGAGCTGCTGCTTCTCCAGAGACTGTGAATCTTAAACCTGACTCAGTGGACTACTTCCTGTTTCCTTTCCCTCTTCCTCAGGCTTGTTCCACCCAAAGTCCTTCTACAAGGCCTCTCTGGAGGATTTGGGGGCCTTTTTGCTGAGACACCCTGACTCAGCTAGGAGGTCTCACTGGGACCTAGCAAAGCCTGACCTCCCACCCAAACATGCTTCTCCCCCTCAAGAAAATGAGGCATTTAATTTTGCATGTTTTCTGGCATGAATTAAGACACTTAAACTTGTGTATGTGAGTGTACAGTTTGTTCTCACTGTCTCCATAGCAACAGGTCCTGACTGATGGTGCCTGGTCCTCTCTCCACACCCCAGCCCTACTACACCCACCCTGCTTCAGGGAGGCCTGAGCCCTGCAGCCACTTCTGCCCTGAGGGCCTGTTCACCACACACTTCCAGGCTCAATCACCACCGCTCTGCTCTTGCCTTGTCATTTCAAATCAGAGTCCTCTGCTTCCTCCTCAGATGGGCTAAATAAGAAAGCCCTTGTCTCTGCCCCTCTAGCTTACCTCTCCATGGGCACCCCCCCCCCGCCACTGCTCCTGTTCTTTCCAAACCTTAAAACCAACCAAAACGTGAAAGTATTTTTGTACCCTGTGTAACAAAATATTTATGCATCATAAAGGATTTTTCATGTGTGTACCATTAATTATTAAAGAGACCTTGTTCGCCCTGTCAGATGAGTTTAATGTTTAGTTTGAGGCATGAAGAAGAAAAGGGTTTCCGTTCTTCAGCAGTGAGCCTTTGTGTCAGGCGTTGGTTTAAGAAAAATGAAGAAAAAATTGTGCAATCTTATTTTGTTTTGTGAGCATATCAGTGCTTTACCTTTAGTCACAGCTGTGACCGTCTTGCCATTTCAGACGTGGGAGACTAGGTGGCTGTTGTAATTGCTGATCCTGTGAGAATGTGAAACTGGATAATATATGAAATGTAAAATAAAAAAAATCCAAAGTGACCGCTCTCTGACCTTTGCTTCCACCTTCCATGGGACACAGTCTGTGGAGTGAGAATATGACCAGAGAGGTGCTGAGTTGAGGGGGAAGGAGTGGAGTGGGCCTACCTGGAGCTCTGGCCTGCTGTCAGGGTGGGGAGGCCATGAAGCTCCTATTGCCTTTCCTCCCTTCCCTCTTTGGATAGCTGAGGAAACAGTCGTGGGGGGAAGTGACTTGCCCAGGGGCCATACAGCTGGGGTCATACATCCCTAGGAATCAGTACAGGGTAAAGGTTCAGGCAGCATGAGGACCTAGAAGTCTGGAGGGACCAGATCTCCTGTCCCCTATAGTGCCCTGCAAAGTTCTATTTCCTGAACTTTTGAATGAAACCATTTTGATCTTCAGGAGTTCTCTGTTGGAATGCAAATATCACTGAGAAACCAGGCTAGCTGGGCGTGGTGCAACCCTGTAATCTCAGCCCACCTTGTGCTTAATGAATTCAGCTCCCCATTCTTGTTTCTCAGGGTGGAGACTGAGGTTCCCTGCACCCAGAGGTGACATCCTGATACTTTGTCAAGGAGGGACCTTTGTTTTCTCAGCATGCCTCTGTCTGCTTGGCTTCACCTTCCATGGTCTGTCTTTTCAAGCTTCTAGTAGGAAGGGACTGAGGTGTGGGGTGCTGGGCTTCCCCACGTAGTGTCCGCCCTTGTGTGCATCTCATAATGCTGTGCTGGAGGGAAGGAGAGGACCCAGGAATCCCGCCAGTAAAGGTTCAGTTAGCTCACTCTGTAGGCTGTGGACTGCAACTCTGATGCTAGGAGGGGAACAGGTAGGTGTGAAAGTCCCCAGCTCTGTGTGGTGCCAACAAGCCTGGGCTGGCCTGGCTCAGGGTCAGGATGCTGTAGCCACCCTGACTCCGATTTGGGCTCTCATGTGTGAAGTGGTAGTTAGAAATCCTTTCCAGCTCCTAGTGGAGGGCTGACCTGATGTTTTACTTTTTTTCACTTTTTCCGTCCACATTCACATAGGAGAGCTGCCCTCCACCCCATGCCCGAACCTGTACCTAGAATGAGAGGCAAGGCAGGTTCCCCTGGGATTCATTCCAGCCTTGCTCTGAGCAAAAGCTGGAGGGGCTTAGCTGCCCTGGTCACTTTCTCTTCTGCACCTTGGGGGACCCTTGTGTTCTTCTCCACTCTTCTGCATCCAGGCCTGCAGTGAGTGGCGTGGGTTTGAGGTGTTCCTTTTGGTGCATGTGTCAGCTCTAAAGCTCAGGGGTGACAGGTCCATTTAGGTTCTGTGAGGGAGGAGGAAGAGCTTGGGTAGGCATAGGCTCTGTGGGTGGCAGGTGGGTGGATATTGGGACCCTAGAAGGAGACTCTGGGAGGAGTGGAGGAGGTGGCTGTGCTGGAAAGAAAGAGGAGGGCGTTGGTGCTTCTCCTGCCTTTCACCCCTCACCTCACTGCAGTATCTGGGCCACCTGGGCACTGGCCAAGCAAGGCCATCCACCCTGCAGCTCATCCTAGTGCTGGTAGGAAAGCAGCTGTGAGCCTATAGCCCCCACCCAGGGCCCTGCAGATGCCTGACCTACTTCAGTTGTGTCAGGAGCCACTGGGTCTTCCCAAGGCAGTGAATTATTTAGCTGGGGTGCCTGGGCCTTTCTGAGAGGGGCTAAGAAAGCTGCTTCATAATTTAAAGGCCCCTGCGCCTGTGGCTTCCCAGGGGGGGGGGGGCTCCTTCATGCTTTACTGAGCAGGGGCTGGGCCTGGGTTTGAAAGGAGCAGCCAGGAAGGAAGGGAAGCCCTGCAGCCATTCTAGAGGGGGCTCTCCAGCTGGTTGGGGGCTCTTCTTGGGGCAGGATGTCTGCAGAAAGCCCTCAATGGATAGTCATGTCTGGACTGAGCTTGAGTTGGTGAACCTCCCATGGTTTAAGGGCTTCCTGGCAAGGCTATAGTAAGGCTGGGTCAGAAACAGCTGGGTTCTCACTCCCTGTCCCTTGCTCTTTCTAGGAGATACATAGCTCCTTTTCAGAGGTGTGTCATCCTGATCTCTGGTGGCAGGTGAAAGGGTTTTTTCCTTCCTGAAAGGAATCTGAGCATCTGGGAACAAGGTTCTTTGAGCACTGAAGTCTCCTCTGAGGCAGAAGAGGCCATCTGTCCACATCCCCTGTCACACACTAATGAGGCCAGAGCTAAAGAGATGCTTGCGAGGCTCTGTGGAGTCCTGCTGCCCCTGTGCCCTGGCCAGAAATCAGCTCTACTTGTAACAGAGATGGTGCTCATCATGGCTCTAGCTGTACCTTTCTGGGGAGCTGCTGTCTAGCCAACAGTTTTTAGGGATACAACTTTTTTTTTTTTTTTTTAGGGTTATGACTTTTATTTCAGGTCCTTCACAAGAGCAGGTTTAGGTTCCTGGGATCTGAATCATACATCCCTAGGAATCAGTACAGGGTAAAGGTTTAGGCAGCATGAGGACCTAGAAGTCTGGAGGGACCAGATCTCCTGTCCCCTATATGTGCCCTGCAAAGTTCTATTTCCTGAACTTTTGAATGAAACCATTTTGATCTTCAGGAGTTCTCTGTCGGAATGCAAATATCACTGAGAAACCAGGCTAGCTGGGCGTGGTGCAACCCTGTAATCTCAGCAACTCAAGAGGCTGAGGCAGGGGGATCACAAATTCAAGGCCAGCCTCAGCAACTTAGCAAGACACTAACTTAGCGAGATAATGTCTCTAAATAAAAAGAGCTGGGAATGTGGCTCAGTTGTTAAGCACCCCTGGGTTCAGTCCCTCATACAAAAAAAAAACAAAAAACAACAACAAAAAAAAAAAAACAAGAAAACAAGCCATGCCCCTCAGAAAGTGCCAGAAGGAGATCCTGAAGGGAAAGATGAGAAATGGAAGAAAGAATTTCCTGTAATGCTAACAGGAGGGAGCAAAAATCTCTCCCTCCAGCTGGAGCCCCAGCCTGACTCCCATGAAACTTACACCTGGATAGGCCAGACATGTTCTCTTAGATAGAGAAGGGCCTGCAGGAGCTGAGGACCCCCCCTTGTGAGGGGAGAAGCTGGGCAGATCACAGGGCTGACAGGTTAGGCTGAGGCAGGAGGATCTCAAGTTCAAGGCAAGCCTCAGCAATTTAGCGAGGTCCTGAGCAACTTAGCAAGATTCTGTCTCAAAATAAAATATAAAAGGGCTGGAGATGTGGCTCAGTGGTTAAGTGCCCCTGGGTTCAATCCCTGGTACAAAAAAAAAAAAAAAGTTATAAGCCAGGCATGGTGGCACATGCCTATACCTCCAGCAATTTGGGAGTCTGAGGCAGGAGAAGCACAAGTTCTTAGGTCAGCCAAGGTAACTTAGCAAGGCTCTGTATCAAAAAGTTAAAAAGGAGTTCTGGGGATATATGTAGCTAAGTGGTATAGCACTTGTCTAGTGTGCACAAGAAATCGATCCCCAGTACAACCAAAAAAAAAAAAAAAAAAAGAAGAAATAGTCTAGAAAAATAAAGAATAAACTACAACCTTTAGCATTTGTTAGAAGGAAAAACTTTTTAACCTGAAGAAGAGTAAGCAAAACTCAGAAATATCTCAGTGTAGACTTGCTCCCTAGTTTGACCAGCCATTGTCAACTACTACATATCTGAATCTGTTTATTACTTTTGAAATTTTGAGCAACTATATGGTTACAGTACTGCCTGAATGAGTGAATGAGTAGCTTTATTAATCCATAAAAATTTTTTTGAATTTGTTTTTTTCTTTTTTGGGGTGGTGCTGGGGATTGAACCCAAGGCCTTGTGCCTGCTAGGCAAGGTCTCTTATCACTGAGCAACATTCCCAACCCTGAATGTTGTTTTCAATAACGTAAAATTTTGAAGTAGGATGAGAAAGATCTGAGAGCTAAATCCACAGGCTATTGACACAAAGCATTCCCATCTTTGATCTTTAAAGTATTCCTGGGAAGGTCATCTGGAAATTATAATTTTATGGAGAGATAGTTCAAGTTCTGAGAGGTTCCAATACCATGTTTGGCTGTGATGAGCCAAGGCAGATCACTGGGCTTTAGGATCTTGTCACCCAAGGGAAAGGACCACACACCAATTTACCCATTCATTCTCTC
The DNA here is from genome assembly GCA_004027875.1 of Aplodontia rufa. Classification (NCBI taxonomy): domain Eukaryota; kingdom Metazoa; phylum Chordata; class Mammalia; order Rodentia; family Aplodontiidae; genus Aplodontia; species Aplodontia rufa. The sequence goes on along the minus strand of PVKS010013876.1, from coordinate 9,738 downwards.
TCATTGTCAGTCTTTTTCCAAACATTTTTTTCCTTGTACTTTTTGTGCATGCTAGGTAAGCCCTCTACCTTGGAACTACATCCCCAGTCCTTTTTATTTTTTATTTTGAGACAGAGTCTCAAGAAGTTGCTGAAGCTGGCCTCAAACTTGTGATCCTCCTGCCTCAGGGACCTGAGGGGCTGGGATTACAGGAGTGTGCCATAGCACCCAACTTCGTTAAATGCTCGTTGGGTGCTGAGCTGGAGAACAAGGCATAGTTTCTATCCTCTGGGGGTGCACAGTCTGGGATCTGAAAGCCTCGGCAGTGACACTACTCAAGTGGAGAGTAACCAGGAAGGTGAGGGTTAGGAGTTAATGGTTCCAAATATTTTTCTTTCACTCCTTTCCCCCTGGATACTGTTCCACTACCTGTCTTCCCCAAGAATCCAGAACATGACTCTGGACACTGTGGTATTATTCTGAGCTTGACTTCCCAAAATAGCTATATAGGTGGCATAAGAGATGGGCACTGAAGAAGATGCCCCCATTTCCCTTCCCCTCAGCTTCCAGAACAGGACACCCCCAGTTTCCATCCCTGGGTGAAAGTGGTCTCAGGATCCTCAGATGTGCTTGTTCTCTCTAGACCCAGGTCCTCATTCCTCGAACCAGGAAAGTTAGCTGCGTCTCAGGGACAAAAGATGTGGAGTAAGGGAGCACCTTAGAAGGGCAAACAGGAAGAGAGAAAAGTCTCCAGAGCAATGTCTCCACCAGGATTTTCCCCAAAGACCACATTCCCAGAAGTGTATTTGCATAGACTTTGGTTGACTTATATATTTAAATCTGCTATCTATAACCTCCAGAGGAGCCATGCCAAAATATCACTTTCCTAGTCTCAGAGCTTTCTTCTGTGGTTCTCCAGAGCCAATTTGGGACCCACTCCCAACTCTGGGTTTTGGTCCCTTGTTCCCTGTGCCCCTAAGTCAAGACATTGCACTGATCACTGTTAGACTGAGCATTGTGTTCATCCTCCAGGTGATGGTGAACCTCAGGGTGACACTGCTCCAGGTCTCATTTCTTGATGTTGCTCTAGGCATCCCTGATGGCCCCGCAAGCACTTTTTTCTTTGGCCCCCTTCTGGTTCTGTGGCCACCTGCATTTACATCTCAGGCCCTTGTCTTGGCTTCTTGGTGATCAAGGTGAGGTTTCTGCTCACCTTGTGCTTAGCATTGTGCAGTGGCCTTTGATGCAGCCTCCCTCCTCGCAGGAACTGGCTCAATCATGATGCTGGGGCACCCTCTTGTGGCTGAAAATGCTCACATGCCTCTGAGTTATTTTTCCCTGTTGATCTTCCAGGGTGAACTCTGCCTAAGGCCTCTTGAGGGTCTGTTTATTTATGCTGTCTGGGAGTCTCTGCTCTAACCAATGATCTCAGAGGCAGAGACAGGTAGTAAGTCACCAACATCCTCATGGGCACCTTCTGGGTTTGCACATGGTCGCAATCTAGATGGTAACAAACTGCAGCCACCGGAGACACAAAAGTGTCAGATTTGATTCAGTGACCTCAGTTCACCAATGGAGAAGCTTCAACCCTAAGAGAGAAGTACACCTAAATTCATTCGGATATGCACAACTGACCTCAAACTCAGGTGTTCTGACACAGTGTCCTAGAAAGTCAAGTCAGAGCTGGACATGGTGGCACACACCTGTGATTTCATCTACTGGGAGATTACAGTAGATGTTGAAGCAAGAAGACTGCACATTTGAAGCCAGCCTTAGCAACTTAACAAGAGACTCTGTCTCAAAATTAAAAAAGGGGGTCTGGGGGTGTAGCTCAGTGGTAGAGCTCCCTTGGCTTAAAACCCCGGTATCAAAAAAAAAAAAAAAAAGTCAATTTGGTTACTTCTGTGCCCTTTCACCTCATTGATTAAACCCCTTCATGTCCACAGTAATGGCCCTGGGCTTCTACCAGTTGATATTTTCAGAACTTACATTTCTCATGTTGGGGAGGCTGTATTCCCACTAGAATGGCAGGAATAGACCCCCATGGGAACTCAGATTTGGACTGTCCCCTTTCACTGCACTGTTACTCCCACTTGTCTCTCTATCAGCACCACCCAGCACTGATTCCCCCTACATACACCTGGCTGGTCCCCATGCAGGCTGGAAGCTACTGTAGGGCACAGATCATCCTGTTGTCACTCACCAGCACAGTCCAGGGTACTTGGTGGTATCTAACACATGCCAGTTAATTGACTACATCACTTTTTAAAAAATCTGATCTTTTTTTATTGGTGCATTAAAGTTGCGCATGATGATGGGATTTGTTGTTACGCATTCGTACGTGCACTCAATATAACAATCTGGCCCATATCCACCCCTCCCCCATGGCTACTTCACTTGTGAGACTTATTATAGGCAAGTCCCTTCCCATCTTTGGACACACATCCTCATGGAAACCCAACTTCCAAGGAAGTTCCCACCCAGTGAAAGCAGTGGAAGCAATCCAAAGGCACGGTGAGCTACCTTCAGGCAATGCCATTTTTGTCTCTGAAGGTCTTCAAGCATATACTGAATGATGTTTAATAGAGATGTTCTAGAGGCAGGCAATTCAAGCATAGAATGACTGGGTGGCCTCTTGTCTCAATGTTTTTCGACCTTGTTCTCTACCATGAAATGCTAGGCTTGGCCATGACTTATAAACTCCCAGGCTGCAGAGGCAGTGGGTAAAGAGGCTGAGGGAGGTGGCCTGGGGTACTGTGTGGCAGAAGAACTCAAATCTTGCTGAGCTCATGTTGCTGTCCTTAGCCCCAGAGAGTTACTGCTTAGCAAGCAGGATGAGCTTAATTGTGACTTAATTGTTCTGACTTTTTCCAGAGAAACTGGACATTAAAATTTTAATGTGAAAATTCCTGACTTTTGCATGTTGACAACTGAACAAAAAAATTAAAACCATTGCATGGGCTCAACAATGATGCATGTGTTTGTCATTTTGAAGCTTCAGATCAAAGAGTCTGTCTAGTTTTCACTTTATGCAGTGAGTTTAGGGACAAAAATCTGACCCCAAGGACTCAATTACCCCAGCCTATGTTTGACTCTATTCTCTCTCTCCATTGCTCATTTTTTCTTCTAAAGCTAGCAAAGAGCAAGGCATGAAGGCTGGGGGGGGGGGGTTACTGAGTAGCTTCCTCTCAACCCACATCAATCCTGATCTCTGAGGAAGAACCAGAGTAAGGCTTCTTATAACGATGTGTCTGCAGTGCCACAAGTGACCACCAGGGGAAGGGCAGGTGCTGAGAATGATTGGTTTGGGCTGTGAAGGAATGGGGGTAATGATTTCAGTTTTGTATTCAGGTTTGGAGGTCAAGAAGGCAGCTGAGGGGAGCGGTGGCTCAACAGCTACAGCGCTTGCCTGGCATGCACGAATATGCGGGTTCAAACCCCAACACCACGTACACAACCAAGTGTCCGAGCAATGAAAGCCACATGAAAAACTAAATAAATTGATTCTGTCTTTCGCTCTCTCTCTCACTGTCCCTCTCTTAAAAAAAAAAAAAAAAAAAAAAAAGAGGCAGCTGGGGTCACTCTTGTAGGGTCCAGTGTGGCTTGCCATTCCCTGCCATATCCTGCAATAAGAGCCTCACCTCTGGAGGTTGGTTAGCTTTTTATAAATGTGTATTGGATCTTGGGAACAACTGTTTATCTGGACTTTCTGCCCCAGCTGCCCTTCCTTTTACACTCCACCTCATACCACCTCTGTCTCCCAACCACCCAGCAGTCACTGGTATCAGACTGATCTGCCTAAAACTCACCTTCTAGACCTTTTTAAGTGCCTTCAAAATAGGACACAGTGGTGCTTGTCTATAATTCCAGATACTTGGCTGGCTGAGGTAGGAGGGTCACAATTTGAGGCTGGCCCTGGGAAACTTACCAGTACTGTCTCAAAATAAAAATAAATAAAATAAAATAAATAGGGCTGGGTGTAGCTCATTGATTGCCCCTGGGTTCAATCTAATACTGAAAAAAAAAAAAGCCTTCAGGAGCTCCTTATTACATAAAATTGGACCAATTTTTCATCAGTGCAGTCTAAAGATGCACATCCCTGTTACATGAAGGAGAGTAGACTGGAGAAGTGCGTGCTGCTTTCATCTCAATTGTAATTATAAGAACAAACCTTGATGACAAATTCATTGATGAGAAGAAAAGTGTCCAACTCCGCCCAACAGAACTCAAATATTTTCTGAATATCCCTCAAAGAGACTACAGCTTATTAGGAAAACTCAATACACATTTATAAAAAGCCAACCAACTTCCAGTGGCTTCCACATGGATAGGACAGGCAATGACAATAGTAGGAATATCAGAGGCTGGTTAAGGCAGGCTCCACAAAGGGAGTAGCAGTCTTCAAATGAAGGCTTGTGCATCCAGAGGCACAAAAAGACTTTTAGCCTTTTATTTTTTTCTAATACCGAGCATTGAATATAAGGATGCTTTGCCACTGAACTATGTCCTAATCCTTCTTTTTTTTAATTTTGAGACAGGGACTCACTAAGTTGCCCACACTGTCCTGAAGTTGACAAGCCTCCTCCCTCAGCCTTCTGAGTAGGTGGGATTATAGGCATGCACCACTGTAAGAATACTTTTCTAAAGGTAGATGGGATGGGTTATGTTTAAGGGAATCAATTTACAGAAAATCATCTGCAATAAATTTTACATCAACTCTGGAGGTTAAGGCGGAGGATTGTAAATTTGCCAGCCTCAGCAAGTTAGTGAGATTCTGTCTCAAAATAAGAAACAAAAGGGCTAGAGTATAGCTCAGTGGTAGAGTGCCCCTGGATTTAATCCCCAGTAACAAAAAATATATGTTAAAAAATAAAAATAAACTTCATTGAGGAATACATATTTTTAAAAAGTGTTTAGGGCATGCATGAGCCAAGTCTTGAGAGATGGACTGGAGATAGCTTGGTAGAGGAGTAGGAGAAAGGCATTCTGGATAGAAGAAAAAGAGAAATTAAGTACAGGAGAAGAAATAGGGCATGTTCAGGGAGCTGTGGGTAGACCAGGTCATAGAGGGCAGTCAGCTGAAATAAACTAGAAAGGGAAGCTGGCGTCACACAAACAGGTACAGACCGAGGCTTTTCTGTTTATTATTATTTTTAATTATGTGAGTTATGCATGATTACAAACTCGTTAAAAAAAATTAAAGCTTTAAGGATAGGCCTAGAGGCTGGAGCGGTGACTTGGTGGTTAAGGTGCTTGCCTGGCATGCACAAGGATGCCGGTTTGAATCCCAGCACCACATGCACAACAAAGTGTTGGAGCAAGAAAAGCCACATGAAAAACTAAATAAAATTGATTCTCTCTTTCTCTCACTGTCCCTCTCTCTCTCTAAAAAAAAAAAAAAAAAAAAAAAAAAAGAAAAAAGGCCTGGGTCCATCGCCCCCATTTCTTTTTATTGAATCTAGGGGTGTTTTACCACTGAGCTACATCTTCAGATTTTTTTATTTTGAGACAGGGTCTTGCTAAGTTGCCTAGGGCCTCATTCAGCAGCTGAAGCTGGCCTTGAACTTGCCATCCTCCAGCCTCAGCCTACCCAACTGCAGCCCTCACATGTGTGTGCCTCTGCACCCAGCCCTTCTTTTATTTTTTATTTTGAGACAGTGTCTTACTAAGTTGCCCAGGCTGGCCTTGAACTTGTCATCCTCCTGCCTTAGCCTCCTGAGTAGTTGGATCAAAATTTCTTAAATGGTATGTTGGCCAAACAAGGCACGCGTATATAAACTGCACATGCCCGTGAGTCTGCTAGTTCCTGATCTCTGTTTTAGAGCTTCTTGCCTTTTGTCATGTGTTTGGCTCTGAGCTCTAAGTGGCTGTGAAGGATTCTCAGTTTCTTAAGTAGATGCTGTGGGAATGGTCAACTCCATTCCCTATATCTGGCCCCCACTCCTCTCCACTGTTGAAGAAGACAGAGCTCTGGTAGGAAGCTTGGAGCTTAGCACAAGGTTCCAGAAGTATCCCTATAAGTCCAGGAAAGTCAGCCAACCCAGATTTACTAGAAGCCAAGACCCCCTCCAGGGAATTGGTCCTAAGGCCTCCCCGTGTCTTTCTTTCAGGCAGTGGGGCATGTTTGTATGCCTCTCCCAGGACAGAGTCCAGGGGGAATATAGAGTGGTAACTAGTTCTCAAAGGGCTTTGTCCTGTGTCTAAAGCCAAACAAACCAGACACACACACACACACACACACACACACACACACACAATCCTTAGCACTCCCAAGACCTTTTCCCACGCAGTCCCAGGGCAGCCGGAAGGGCAACCAGTCATGGGAATGAACCCAGTTCCTCACCCCAGTGGAAGCTCCACCCTGCTCCATTTACTCCTAGCCATGAATGCCTGGCCCCCTCCACCTCCTTACTATTTCTAGAGGAGGAAATAGCTAAACAATGTGGCAGATCAGAGAATGGGCACAGAGTCTGGAGTCAAGGCCCAGAACGGGTCCTCAGGCCATGGTCTCTGACCTCTGGCTGCCTGGTTCCCCAAGTGTGGCTTTCCTCAGGGCTCTCCATCCCCGGGAGGCTTCACACAGCTTCACAACTCCTTTTCCCTTCCTTGATTTGCTTCTTTCCTTTTTCATCCACACTCCCACACTCTACTTGGGGTTCCAATTTTGAGGGGATAAAGCAAGAATTTTCTTTCTTTCTTTTTTTTTTTTTCTTCTAGGGATTGAACCCAAGGACATTGTGCCACTGAGCTACATCTCCAGCCCTTTTTCAATTTTTTTATTTTGATATAGTGTGTGCCCTTTTTCAATTTTTTTATTTTGATATAGTGTGTCACTAAATTGCTTAGGACCTCGCAAAGGCTGAGGCTGGCTTTGAACTTGCAATCCTCATGCCTCAGCCTCCCGAGCCATTGGGATTACAGGTGTGCACCAACATACCCCGCCTAAAGCCAGAATTTTTTGGTGTGTGTCAATATATTATTATTTTATTTGAACGCATTACTTTGCAAAGTAAGCTCTCTTATGCTGATATACAACAACAAGCGCCTGTTTGTATGCATATGACAATGTAGCTGTTTTGTTTTTTTTCTTTTTTCTTAGATGAATATGGAGTTATAATTGAGGGGGAAACATTATCAAACAATCAAGAACAAATGTATATATACTTAGTTATCCAAGGTTAAAGCCAGAATTTGATAAGAATTTTGGGGGCAGGTGGGAAAAAAGGTCATTTTTGCTCTCACATTTGTCTCTAGAGACCAAGGAATGCATGTCCTGAGAATGAAACATTGTTGGAACAACAGCACCAGAGCCCTGAGGTCTAATTCTCTCTCCTGGACAGGGTTATCCCTCCTGGGCAGGAGGAATGGAAGTGCTCACAGGCCTGTGGGGCCATTCTCAGAGCAACAGAAGGTAATAGCCAGGCATGTCCAGTCTCCTGGGGCTAGGAAGTTGGTGGGAACCACTACTTTTGTTTTTCCTGCTGGTTTAAAATAAAGATCTTCTTGGGACCAGAACCCTACACCCCAGGCAGGACTCTCAATTCTAGTGCTTTTAACTGCCTTACCTCTGCCAGGCACTTCCTGACCTGTGAGTCAAGGGGCAGGGTTCTTCACAAATCTTTTTCTTTTTTTCTTTGTTTTTTCAAGAGAGAAAGAGAGAATCAATTTTATTTAGTTCTCATGTGACCTTCGTTCCAACACTTTGTTGTGTACGTGGTGCTGGCGTTTAAACTCATGTACTCGTGCATGCCATAACCACTGGGCCACCGTTCCAGCCCCGCTCACAAATTTTTTGCTAAATCAAAAAGCCAGTCTTGGGGCTGAGGCAGTGGCTCAGTGTTTTCAGCACTTGCATGGCATGCACAAGGACCCGGGTTTGAACCCCAGCACCACATACACAATGATGTGTCAGAGCAACGAAAGCTGCGTGAAGAACTAAATAAAATTGATTCTCTCTTTCTCACTCACTGTCCCTCTCTCTCACTTTTTTTTTTTTTTAATTAGAGAAAGGGACAGTGAGAAAGAAAGACAGAATCACTGAAGAAGTGGGGAAGTAGAGGAGAAACATGTAGCCCAAAGCAGACTTAAGAGATATAAATCAGGTTTGGTGGCACATTCTTGTAATCACAATGACTAGGGAAGCTGAGGCAGGAGAATGACATATTTGATGTCAGCCTGGGCAACTTAGCGAGGCTCTGTCGCAAAGTAAAAAATAAAAAGGACTGGGGATGTAGCTCAGGAGTAAAGCACTCCTGAACTGGAAAGAAAAGAGAGAGAAAACATGTGGTTCCTCTTTTTGGATGCTGATTGAAAGAACCTAACTATAAATATTATATAAATATATAATATTTATATATATATATATATATATATATATATATATACATGGACACACATATATGTATAGAGAGAGAGAAAGGGAGAGAATATGATAGAGAGAATATCAGGTAATATGTACAGCCCATCAGGTAGTATACATCTGCAATCCCAGCTACTTGGCTGAAGCAGGAGGATGGCAAGTTGTTTTGTTTTGTTTTAGTACCAGAAATTGAACCCAGAAATGCTGAACCTCTCAGCCACATCCTTAGCCCTTTTGATTTCTTATTTTGAGACAGGGTCTTACTAAGTTGCTTAGGGCCTCCCTAAATTGATGAGGCTCGCCTTGAACTTGTGAACCTCTGGACTCAGCCTCCACAGCCACTGGAGATGACAGGCATGTGCATAGGATGGCAAGTTTGAGGACTGTTTTGGCAACTTAGTGAGACTCTGTCTCAAAAAAACAAAAAGGGCAGGGAATGGTGCTCACTTCAGCAGCACATATACTAAAAATGGAACAATACAGAGATTAGCATGGTCCTGGTATGAGGATGACACTCAAATCCCTGAAGTGTTCCATATTTTCTGAATGTCTTTGTCTTAAATCTAACCAAAAACTGGAACATTATTGTTTGTACATTTTCATTATATAGTGTTAACAAGTTCAGTTGCAAACTACTAAGACACAATTTGCTTTTAAAAAAAAGTGCTGGGGTTGGGGATTTAGCTCAGTGGCAGAGCGCTTGCCTAGCATGCGCAAGGACCCGAGTTCGATCCTCAGCCCTGAAAAAAAAAATAGAGAGGGATAGTGAGAGAGAAAGAGAGAATCAATTTTATTTAGTTTTCATGTGGCTTTCAGTACTCCAACACTTCGTTGCATTCTGTACTTGATGCTGGGGTTTGAACTCTCATCCTCCTGCATGCAAGGCAAGTGCTATAACTGCAAAGCCACTGTTCCAGCCCCCCATACCAGTTATCTTTGAGGAACAAAAAAAAAAAAAAAAAGGATTGATTAACCACTGAGCCATGGAGCTATGTCCCCAGCCCTTCCCTTTTTATTTTTTATTTTGTGAAAGGTTCTTGCTAAGTTGCTGAGGACTTCGCAAAGGTTCTGAGGCTGATCATGAACTTGCATTCCCCTCCAGTCTCAGCCTGTCAATTGCTGGGATTATAGGCACCATCAGACCTAACAAGATTCAGGATTTTTTTTTTTTTTAAGAGAGTGAGAGGGAGAGAGAAAGAATTTATTTTTTCATCTGGCCTTTGTTTCTCAGACACTCCATTATGTGGTGCTGGGGTTTGAACCTGGGTTCTCGCGCATGCCAGGCAAGTGCTCCAACCGTTGAGCCACTGCTCCAGCCCAAGGAAGAGGATTTTTTTTTTTTTTTTTAAAGAGAGAAGGATGGGGTTGGGGATTTAGCTCAGTGGCAGAGCGCTAGCCTA